>CABFOW010003670.1:54276-64731 GCA_902141385.1 Timema californicum | reverse complement strand
ATACGCACTTACGCTAATGTGTAATGGTAGGATGGTTGTGAGATGAAATGGAGGACCTACAGTTTAACGTGGAATCCGAACCACGGTGGAGGCCTGGCATTCCTCACATTCACAAGATGTCTTATGAGAGGTGAAGGAAGGGTTTGGTAATCAGATAAATCTTTGCCGGGACCGAGGATTGAACCCCGGCTGCCAGCATAGAAGTCTGACACCTTACCCCTAGACCGCCAGGTCACCATTTTCAATATTAATCATGTGATATATTTTCTAGTATGTGAATTCTGATTCAATCCCAATTTGAACAATTTGAACTTGTTTTGCACACATAACAAGTTCTCTATTATAATATATTAAACTTGAGTAATTTTCTATACAATATTTGTAAATGGGAAATATATTCCTTAGCTTTAAACTATTTTTTGAATCAAGATCATGTGCATTAAATACAATTGATAGTTTTTTTATTTTAATATTATCATATTGGGTATCACTAGATATTTTACAACATTTTAGATAATAATTTAAACTTGACTAAGGCAGTTGATTTCAAAGTGAATTGTTAATATTGTGCTGCAACATCCTGTAGTAAAACTTATATTGATATGTTTCCATAACCATCGGACATGTGAGCCTGCCAAATAATAAAAATGTTGATGCTCATCTCTACGATTCTGATTTTCAGTTCCAATTAACACTAAACAACACATTACGTTTGTGTAATATAGTTATTTACAACATTTCACATTTCTACTGGCTTCTAGAAAGAAGGTAAAAGTTTGTCTATAGAAAATTAGGAATTAATTTATATCAAATATATTAGTCCCCTGTATTCATGCAACTATTCAGATTTTTAAGAATTATATAATTATGAAGCGTCGAACCGGATTTCTAGGAATCCAAATGATTCTGGTTCTAAGAAAAGTACAGGCAGAACCAAGGTACTGAAGAATTGAACCATCTCAAATTTTAATAGATCAATATTCATGCCAGACTGCCGAGGATGGGGAGATCCAGGTTTGAATCTCGGTTGGGTGAACTGGGGGTGGTTTTTCCTAAATGGTTTTCCAGTCTTCCTCCAGTTAAGTGTGAGTTCACACCTCTATATTCAACCTTCCTTATCCCTAGCCCATTAGCGTAATTAGTACTTAAGTGTATAACCCAAATGGGTAGTAAAACACGGTGCTAAATTAAATTAACAACAACAAAGTGATTGGAGGGATGTTCACACCAAAGTCAACCTCTGATTGGCTGGCATGACACATTGCCTGTAGTAATCAGTATAGTGTTATCACGATCCTGTTTGCTCTGTTGTGCGCGAGGAGCCACCAAGTAAAGACGGACAACTCCTGGTGTGATTCGTCCTCTGCGAGAAGAAGGACTAAGTGCCCTGGGAGTTATCGTTGATTGTATCGTGTGTACGGTGATAATGTTATGAGTATGGTCTGGATTTGTAACCAAAATGTTACTTCATACATATCTAAAGGTATCTGAAATGACATAGTTTAAAAGTAACACCTTAATAGACCATTTTACTGTTGTTTGGTAGTGGATATAAATAGACATTTTACTCATCTGTCATATTAAATTATCACTTGTACCCCTGTCTACATCGTGTCGCTGAAACTATTAGGGGCCATTATCAATAATGTAAATAAAGTATTTGTAAAGGCAACTATTGGAGTTAGCTCCAGAGATAGTTCTAACCTGACGGGGTTCGTGGCTAGAGGGTGTGTCATTCTACGGGGGAAGATGTAGCCAGCAATGTAATAGCCGAGGAAGGTTTTTGTGAAGACGGCATCAATAAAAAGATCCAGTACATCTATAACCGCTTCTCTAAATTACCTACAGTTGGAGTCTCGAAATAATTCCTTGCATTACTCACTTTCTCTCATAGATCAAATTGTCCGGTGAAAAAAGTGAAATACCCGAGGAATTCCCCAAAGAAGAATTGTTGTGTTTTCCATGTGCACCGCTGACATTTTAATTGTATAAAACATTCTTCACTGAGAGACATGGAACTTCTCAGAGGATGACTTTCCTTGGATACTCTAATATTCATCAATAAGGTGAGATTTTCCACAAAACAAATAGTTTGATCTATGCTCATTTGTTTTTGCATATTATGGTGCATATTTCTTTACATTTTCCGTGCATATTTTACTATTTGAATGTGCATAAAAATTCGAGCTCTATTTATGAGTGACAGTTCTGTGGGGGATTGGTGCAGGAAATTCAAGGATGGGTGCACAGATGTGCATGACGAGAGGTGGGACAGAATACAACACCCAAGAGTGACTGATTAACTCATTCAAAAAATCAACCATGTCATGAGTGAAAAAAGTCGTTTCCCCGATTTCAGACCTTTCTGATCATTTTCCTCAAATTTCAAGGCCTAGCCTGTTTTGAAGTGTCACAGAGATATTGGGTTACCACAAGTTCTGTGCACGGTCAGTTCTAAAACAACTAACTGATGTTTACAAAACTCAAAGAATTGATGTGCCTTCTGCGCTAACCGAGAAGAGGGCGAATTTCTTGACGGAATTGTGACTAGGGATGAGACTTGGATTCATTTTGTGAATGCAGAGACGAGGAACACTCCAAACAAGTCCAAGAACATTTTCAAACTGTTGTTGTGGGTGTGCAAGGGAACTGATGGCTCCATATACCACAATAACAAATAACATTAGAGGCATATTGAGAGAAACACTGAAGAAGCTTCTAAGATTGATCCAAAACAAAAGGCGAGGAATGCTCACCAAGGGTGTTGTGCTCATGCTCGACCGGGTCAACTGGGGTTTTTTGATCACTTCCTTACAGCCCAGACTTGGCGCCAAGCGATTACAAGTTATTTGGTAAAACAAAAGTTTGGCTTGCTACCCACATCTTTGAAACTGACGAGGAACTCATATACAGAGTCTACAATTGGCCGAGCACCCTGGAGGTGCTGTTCATTCACAAGAGTTTTCAAAAGCCGATGCCACGATACAACAAGTGCCTTAATGGCTGGCGATCATGTAGAAAAGTAATCAAGCTATGTATGTAAGTTTTGTATCTAATAATATTTTTTCCTCTATTTTTGAGTTTTACCAGCCAATTGACAGTTGATTTTGGAATACCGCTCGAATATCTATATTATTCTTCAGCCACAATACTCTCATTATTATATTATTATACTTAGTAATGAATAAAATGATATACACCCAAGAGTGACTGATTAACTCATTCAAAAAATCAACCATGTCATGAGTGAAAAAAGTCGTTTCCCCGATTTCAGACCTTTCTGATCATTTTCCTCAAATTTCAAGGCCTAGCCTGTTTTGAAGTGTCACAGAGATATTGGGTTACCACAAGTTCTGTGCACGGTCAGTTCTAAAACAACTAACTGATGTTTACAAAACTCAAAGAATTGATGTGCCTTCTGCGCTAACCGAGAAGAGGGCGAATTTCTTGACGGAATTGTGACTAGGGATGAGACTTGGATTCATTTTGTGAATGCAGAGACGAGGAACACTCCAAACAAGTCCAAGAACATTTTCAAACTGTTGTTGTGGGTGTGCAAGGGAACTGATGGCTCCATATACCACAATAACAAATAACATTAGAGGCATATTGAGAGAAACACTGAAGAAGCTTCTAAGATTGATCCAAAACAAAAGGCGAGGAATGCTCACCAAGGGTGTTGTGCTCATGCTCGACCGGGTCAACTGGGGTTTTTTGATCACTTCCTTACAGCCCAGACTTGGCGCCAAGCGATTACAAGTTATTTGGTAAAACAAAAGTTTGGCTTGCTACCCACATCTTTGAAACTGACGAGGAACTCATATACAGAGTCTACAATTGGCCGAGCACCCTGGAGGTGCTGTTCATTCACAAGAGTTTTCAAAAGCCGATGCCACGATACAACAAGTGCCTTAATGGCTGGCGATCATGTAGAAAAGTAATCAAGCTATGTATGTAAGTTTTGTATCTAATAATATTTTTTCCTCTATTTTTGAGTTTTACCAGCCAATTGACAGTTGATTTTGGAATACCGCTCGAATATCTATATTATTCTTCAGCCACAATACTCTCATTATTATATTATTATACTTAGTAATGAATAAAATGATATAGTATTAGGAAAAAAGTAGAACACAAATAAAAGAAAAGACACTAACACATATTTACACACACTTCAATATTTCTATTTTATTAAAGCACCTTCCTCAGGAAGTAGTAGTAATTAGACTGAAGAGGATGTTGTCTTCAATGATGCCAACTTTATTGGAAAGGATGAAAACTTCTCTGATGAAGATTAAATTCTTTATCATTTTATTCATTACTAAATGTTTTTGCTCAATGCACTTTTTTCATACATATATTATTATAGTGTAATGAAACAGATAAAATGGATGTAAATTTAAAATACTAACTAATACACTATACTTGACCATTTCATAAAGTGTAACTTTGTTTCTTTTGTTATATTTTTTCTAGATCTATGAATCAAAGTAAATATAAACCAATACATTCACAGATAATATACAGTTTATGGAAGGTGTGTTATTTAGTATGTTCTCTCCCTATCTAAAATACTTTGTAGTTGCAACAAAATAATGTTCATTACATGTTATAAACCAAGTTTATAGGATTCAAATATGTTTGTTTCTATGTGTAACAAGAGTAGAGGAAACGTAGTCTCTCTTTTGGTCTTAATCACTTTCTAAATTCTTATCCTTACAGTACAGGGTTAAGGTGTGTCAAAAGCGCTTATCCATCAGTGCCTAAAATATAAGTTTTTCCCTTTTATCACCTAAAAGCCTAAAATTAAACACATCCTTATAGCCACTGAAAAAAAATAATTCTACCAGTAATCTTAAAAATTATGTTAGCAAATGCAACTTTTCTATGGGTTATAAAAATATATCCCTTACATATTAGAAACTTTACGAATTAATGTTCAACATAAATAAGAGACTGTGTTAATAATATAAATATATTGATGGAAATAAGTTAACTAAACAAAACAATGTTCACAGAGAGTACTTGTTGCTTCCCCCTTGGAATTACCATTCAGGCCACACAGCAGGGATGTTTATTTTCCCAATTAGTATTTTTAATGGCTTGATTGAAAGGAATGTAGTCTGGTGGGAATGCACTTGGTCAGGATTGGTTCAGTTCCCCGCCACTCATCTCACAAAGCCACAACTGGGTATTCTCAAGGGATCATACAATTTGTTTCTCTCGTGTTTCAGCTGTAATGTACAAATGACTAACTATATTTTAAATTAGTTAGAGCGAGTGAAATATTCACTTGAGGCCAAACTGTACATTACATAATATTCCAGTTAGGAATAAGTAAATTTAGCAGAAGTTATTATTTTAAAACTGTTCTAGATTACTATTTTAATTTTATAATCGCTCAAATATAAATTGATGACATTTTAAACTTAAACAAGTTGACAAATTACACAAAATGGTAGGAATATTAAAAAATATGTAAAATAAGAAGGCCTACAATGATTGAAAACCTTGTTTAATGAACATTTGTCCTTAAAATACTCAATACAGTAAGCATTCATACAAAGAAATTATTTAATATATAATATTTCAACTGCAATCATAGAAATAGTAATATCATTAATTAATTTATATTTAAGATTTATGTCTAAGTGTGAAAAAACCTCTAGTACATAACAATACAGAAATAATATATGTATATAGTTATATCTTATTTTAGTAAATCCTCTGTTAATAAATATGTGCCAGTTTGTCTTGTTTTAAACCAAATGTTTGTTTGACACAGAAGGGTCCACAGAGATGTCAAGGGAGAAACGTTTTCTTCTTGATTTGGGCGCTATCTTCTGAATAGCTGGCGCAGGAGGGGCCACTGTTGCAAAACAAAAATAACAATCTTTTACTCAGATAGGATTTAAATCTTCTAAGAATCCAAGAAATGAAGATAAGTAACTAATGTGATATTTGTATATGTAACTGATCTGGTACATCCACTGACAATATTTACAGTTTAATTATTTCAAAATTTCTTCTGGATTTCAATCTGGTGACATAGGATCAAGTTAGTTCATAAAATATATAAAGTTAAGTCTTACATTTATTTATCAACAACGGCACACTTTTAAAGATCATGCTATACAAATGTTACTACAGTGGAACTAATGCAGGGACACACTCCCAAAATTTCTGGGGAAAAAGTTTATACCCTCAAGTTACTCTGCACAGGGCTGTTTTATTTGGTCTTTTAGTGCAAGTTATTGTTACACTATGTGCAAACAAACTTTAAAACCTTGATATTTTTGAAGCTTAATTAAAGCTTAAAATGTAATTAGCTACACTTATTAATAGTGGTATCAAGCTATAAAATTGGAAAAGGCTAATACAAATTTACAAATAAAAACACTGTCTAGATTATGTCAAAAACTTACAAGCCATTAATTAAAACGGGTTTCAGTAAAACTTGGTAAAAATAAAAATTATTTGTATCATCTTTATTTCAAGCTCTTGTACTATGTATAATACATTTTGAGTTTAAAGTGTGATATGGGGAATGAAGCCAGGTCCTTCTTAATGGAACCAATACTCCATTTAGTATATCATCTTCTCAACAGAATATAATAAAGCATGTCTCAAATATAGGATGGAGTCAAAGTTTGACTTTTAACTCTTTCTCTGTTCCAGTAAAACGAGTCCCATAATTTAACTTCAATTAAGTATTTCATGTTACAAGACCAAAGAGTAGTTTATAAAAATACAAAATAATATTATGAAAAAAGTTGTAATATCTGAGATATCAAAAATACTAAACAAATTCAAACATAACAGTTCTGATAGTTCTAAGATGATAGTAATAATAATAGTAATTTCCATTTCCTTCATTATAGGGCTGGTTAACATTTCGTCACCTGGGAATGCAAGTGTTCTATGTCCAATTTCCCACTTCTGTGTAAAAGAGCATTGAAGTTGGACCATGTGTATACAACCACTGTTAATAGATGACAACTAGAGTTTGTATCCTCTCAAATCGTTATGCAGTAGTCTCAAATTCACCGCAGGTGAGCCATGTACATTATAAATAGACAGCTACACCAAATATCTCAAATTTAACACTTTTGGAGATAGAACACTTGCATTTTCGGGTGGCGATTTGTAAGACCTTTAACAGGCCAGCACTGAAAAGTACACAAATACCTTACAATATATATATATATATAAAATTACACAAGAAAATAAGATAGACAATAATAGTTAAATAATAATGTATAGTGATGAATATTTATGAAAAAAATAGTTATTAATAATGATAAGAATAAAAAATAACAATAATAGCAAATAACTAAGGATTAGTTAAAAGCAGTAACAGTATGCAAAAAATAAATCATAATAATGTAAGTTTAAATAATATAGGCAGAACCTCTATATGATAAATTATTGATATGGGAGTTCCTTAAATTGCTCTCTTGATTTTAGCTTTTCTTTTATAATAAAAATTGAATTCGACAAATCTAGAATTGGCGCTATGGATACAGCGACCTATAGGGCTCACCTTATAAGAGCTATTGAGAAAAAATAATTTTGGTTTACATTAAGTCCGAGAAGGAATATGAATGCCTACATGATCAAAGGCAAATTTGCAAGAAATTTTGCTATTGAAAATATTAAAAACAAAAAGGGCATTACGAAAAAGTCCATGCGAGAAGAGAGTTTGGAGCCCTAAGAGGCTTCGAATTCTGTCATAATTACAATAAATCCAGTTACTAAAGAATTTATCATAGCATGCAGCGACAATTTTCTTTGAACGTTTTCCAACCTAAGAGAGTCAGTTAAGGTAGTGGAATTCCAAGCAACATTATCATAATCTAGCTTAGATCTAACCAGGATGTAGTACAGACATAAAAAACAGTCAACTTTCTTAAATGATGAAGTAATAAACTTAATAAGTCAAAGTAATTTCAATAATTGGGAAATTACACGGTCAATATGACAGCGGAAATAAAGTTTGAAATCCAGGAGAACACCAAGATCATTAATATAAAGGGTGCGAACTATATTTTCATTGCTCAATTGTGTAAAAGAGCATTGAAGTTGGACCATGTGTATACAACCACTGTTAATAGATGACAACTAGAGTTTGTATCCTCTCAAATTGCTATGCAGTAGTCTCAAATTCACAGCAGGAGAACCATGTACATTATAGATAGACAGCTACACCAAATATCTCAAATTTAACACTTTTGGAGATAGAACACTTGCATTCTCGGGTGGCGATTTGTAAGACCATTAACAGGCCAGCACTGAAAAGTACACAAATACCTTACAATAAATAAATAAATAAATATATATATATATATAAAATTACACAAGAAAATAAGATAGACAATAATAGTTAAACAATTATGTATAGTGATTAATATTTATGAAAAAAATAGTTATTAATAATGATAAGAATAAAAAATAACAATAATAACAAATAACTAAGGAGTAGTTAAAAGCAGTAACAGTATGCAAAAAATAAATCATAATATTGTAAGTTTAAATAATATAGGCAGAACCTCTATATGATAAATTATTGATATGGGAGTTCCTTAAATTGCTCTCTTGAGTTTAGCTTTTCATTTATAATAAAAGTTGGATTCGACAAATCTAGAATTGGCGCTATGGATACAGCGACCTATAGGGCTCACCTTATAAGAGCTATTGATAAAAAATAATTTTGGTTTACATTAAGTCCGAGCAGGAATATGAATGCCTACATGATCAAAGGCAAATTTGCAATAAATTTTGCTATTGGATATATTAAAAAAAAAGGGCATCACAATAAAGTCCACGCAAGAAGAGAGTTTGTAGCCCTAAGAGGCTTCGAATTCTGTCATAATTACAATAAATCCGGTTACTAAAGAATGTATCATAAAATTTTCTTTGAACGTTTTCCAACCTAAGAGTCAGTTAAGGTAATGGAATTCCAAGCAACAGTATCATAATCTAACTTAGATCTAACCAGGACGTAGTACAGACACAAAAAACAGTCAACTTTTTAAAATGATGATGTAATAAATTTAACAAGTCCAAATAATTTAAAGACTGGGAAATTACATGGTCAACATGATAATGGTTATCAAGAAGAATACCAAGATCATTAATATAAAGGGTGCGAACTATGTTTTAATTGCCCAATTTATAAGTAAAAAGGAAAGGATTAGTTTTCCTAGTAAAAGATTTAGATTTGGTCTTAGATTTAAGAGATGTACCATTTTTAAAAGACCATTGCCCGAAATTACCAAGATTAGAAAGAATAATACTATACTGACATAAATCAAATGGTTTACTTTGGTTGAAATAAATAGCATCAATCTGACCTTGGGCAGAGACTTGAGGGGCAACAAGCTCAAGAAATTCTACTAAATTAGTGACATTTTTATTTTTTATAAAGCAATGTTGATTATCTGAAAGTTTATTTTCAAGGTGGTGGAAAGTATGCTCATGTATGATTTTCTCGAATTGGTCTATAATTACAAGCATTTGTTTTTGCCCCCCCCCTTTTTTTAAATTAATAGGTATGACTACAGATTGTTTCCATGTAAGAGGAGAAGTTTCATTTTACAGGCTAATGTTAAAAATATAGGTTAATTCCATCTGTCTCGGCACATCTAGAAGAACTCAATTATTTTTATAGAACTAGCAACATCCAAGGGTGCAATGTGTCAAGGATACAAGGGTGCACTAGTTTCAATAACAAGGCAGGGTGAAACAGGAAGGGCTGAATTATAAACTGAATGAAAGTAGGTCCTAAACTCATTAGCAATTAATACAGGATCAGCTATAATCTTGCCATTATGTTGGGCAGGGAAACTTTACTCCCACAATTATTTTTATCAAATTTCCAAAATTCCTTGGTTTTGCATTTAATACTATTTTCTATTGAATTAATACAACTGGCTCTGTCTATAATCAAAGTAGTTTTAACTAATTTACGAACATGAGAACAAATGTTAATAGAATATACCATTATTTGTTTGTTTGAACTTTTTGAAAATATTAATTTTTTTTCTAATATGGTATCTAAGAGTAGAAGAAAACCAATTGAATAGTTGGATGCATTAAGAATAGTAATTTGAGGAATATGCAGTTTGATTTTTCTTTGGACTAAATTGATAAAATTATCTACAGCCAAATAACATCCATAGGAGAATAAACACAAGACCAATCAGCACTAGCCAGGTCATTGTAAAGATTAAGGTAATCACCACGTGGCAATAGGTACATCTAGTGAGATCAATATGGGCAGATGAGCTAAATCAATATTTATAATATAAGACTTAGATATATTGCTCAAAAATATATAGAAAGTTAATTGATGTAATAAATTGAAATTGCAGATCAAAATGTGTAATTAGGTTAACTTATGGTAATAACATATTGTCAAATAATGAACATTACACATTTAATAAATAATTCATC
>CABFOW010003670.1:42636-53024 GCA_902141385.1 Timema californicum | reverse complement strand
GGTACGACAGCAAGATACTGACTGATTTAGGTGTGGTTTTGAGAAAATAAATATGTGTGAAAATAAAAGACTAATGATTAGCAAGCTATACAAGGTAAAATTTTAGACGACCATGATAGAGTAATGTTAGGTTGAGAAACTGCTATTGAAATCAGTTGGTGTGTTGAATTATCTATGGAATCAAGGATAGATATTATTAAGGTGCTTTTACAGTTACCATGATTATGACACCAATGTGTCGAAACATATTGGATTGAGTATTCCAGCATCTTTTCAAAGCTTGAAATGCAAAAAGGAGTAATGGGACCAGAAATAACAGTTAACACTTAGAATATTACAAAATTCTCTACATCAATTATATCGGTTTCAAATTGGTTAACCTATAAATTAAAATTGTATACTTGTCAACTCTAATACCTGTCTATACTTTAAATATTGATATCTTAAAGTATATTAATACTCAATCATTTAAACATAACCTATTTCAGATGTTAACATTTTAACCCAAATTTTTTATAGTTTGAATTCTGAACTCACATGAACATGAACATTGTCTTGTCTAACCTATTTAGTTATCTGTAGGGTTTAAAACATTTTTAACCTGTTTCATGTATTTTAGACTTATCATCACCTAGTCTACTGATAAATGGGTGATGAATTATTTATTAAATGTGTAATGTTCATTATTTGACAATATGTTATTACCATAAGTTAACCTAATTACACATTTTGATCTGCAATTTCAATTTATTACATCAATTAACTTAACAAATTTTATAAATCAACTCTTTCTATATATTTTTGAGCAATATATCTAAGATTTAAATTATAAATCAAATCCACTCCTTACTTTCAACTTGTTAGAATGTTTTCTAAAATTATAAATCAATATTCACTAGTGGTGGTGATGAAGATGATGATGATGATGATGATGATGATGATGATGATAAACATTAGTTTGTGTTCAAATGTTCTATTTACATTAATATGTAAAAATAACTGAAATAATACTAATATGAGCAATTAAAATAATTAACAGTTATTTAAAAAAATATATTCTGAATGATTATTGCATTTATGTTAAAATCAAACTTAGCATGGGTAAAGTAGACATTGATCTAATGTCAACAATGTATTGTGACAGACAATAGATAGTAAATGAGGCTTTAGAACACACAACAATGATTGTGGCACACAGTGTTTGCTAGGGTAGGCCGAGATTGTTTAAAGTGTACCGGTGAGATGTTCTCATTGCACTGAACAGCCATCTTGTTATAAACTACCACAGGTATATAGGAGAGTCATATTTCACATTAGTTACATTTACATCCACAAGGTTTGAGGATTCATTCATCCAAAAGATGGCAAAAAATGAAATATATATTTCATTTCATTTTGTGAGTTAGTCTTTTGTCTCAACAATAAATGATACTCTAGCATTACTCAAGTAAGCATGCTAGTTATTCCTCCAATATTTAACAATGATCTAGCTCAAAGCTCTATTCAAAAATAAACAATAGTAAAATGTTTGGGAAAATCAATATCAAAATCGAGGGGGAAAGGGTAGGAGTATTCAATCGAGAAAATTAACCCATTTTGTTGGGCTTATTTTCTAGGATTTGGAATAGAATTTTGTATACAAATTAAGATTAATTTTTTTTTAAAGTGGGTGCAAAATGAAAATTGCCATTTTGTTTGCAATGTATGTATAGAAATGTCCCCAACTTCAACTGTCTACCTTCCCTGCTTTATTCCTTGACTTATTTTCTTTTCTAAATTTGGGATGAAAAATGTTAAGACAGCCACTAATAAGGTAACAAGTTTGTTTATTTTCTAACAAAAGAATAAAAAAAATAAAACCAATGAAAACAAACTAATTCAGAAAAATAAAAAAATCTTATTGATATTATTTTTAAAATAATAAATAAATATCTAGATTGAAACAGACTGAATTGGGACTATGGAACATGTTACACAAAACAATTGTTTTTCAACTTTGTTTTATGGACTTTTATTTTTATTTCACACCATAAAATATGTCAGGGAAGTTGTCGGGAGAGTTGCCCTAGACGATTGTTGTTAGAAAGGAGAGAGATGGCTATCAGGATATTTTGTGTGCCATCTGGTAGTAGGTGTGTCTCAACAGTGATGTCTGGAAGCTAGTGAGGCCACACTTCACTACTATCAAATACATGAAATTTTATTTATTAATGTTAGTGGCTAATTTGAAAAGGCTTTCAACCAAGTTAAGTTGAGAGAGGCAGTTCAAAGACTGGCCACAGCTAACAGGTAAAAGGAGGAGTCACATTATCTGATTTTAAGATGGATACTTACCAAGTCGGCGCAAATCATGTATTACAACATTTTTGAAAAGATGTGCCAAAACGAAGACTATTTTCAAGAGCCCATTACTTTCTGACTTAGAAAAAACTGAATTTGCAACAAATGAACTCTTGCGATCAATCCACAACATTTAACGATGGAAACTCCCCCCCACTGTTGAATTTAGGACCGCAGGTGGACAAGTTTGAGTCAGACTCAGACGTTGAGCGTGCTGTGCCAGCGGAAGAGATTGTGCTCGGAATACAAGCATGTATTGTTATAATGAATTGTGTGAATTTGTGTACAGCCTGTATAATATATAAATAAAATAAATACTTATTTTTTAAATCTAGTAGTTTAGCTGTGTTCTCAAGTCTTTAGTAATGAGCATCCATCTTTAAGTGTAATTATTTAGTTCATGTTTGGAGTTTAACTTAATTAGGTCGTCACCAACAGAAAAAACTCAGATATACATTATATAAAAATTGTGGTAAAAATTTGATTTTTTGGGGGTAGTAAGTGACAGGGCAGTAATTATTAGTTTAATGAGTGTAAAAAAATACAATTTTGAAAAGAGTGTTATTAACCTCATATCTTAATGTTTATTATAAATAACTTTGGTTCTTTCCCTCTTTGCATGGCGTTAATATAATAAACCTCTTACTTGGAAATGCTTAACCACTTTCATAATCTTAATAAACATTTAATCATACCTTCAGCCTCTTAACTATAATTTCTGATAAAACTATATTTGGGAATCCCCTCTAATGAATGACCAAGAACAGTCACGAGGTTACACAGTCCAATTTTGATGGTAATATCCTGACAAGTCATGTACTAGTTTAAAAACAATATTGAGACAACCTTTGTCAATTAGAGTGACGTGTATAGGACTTGAGTCACATCTTGGCAAGGGAATGGAAGAGTGCTTGGCTGGAAGTGAGAATAGTCCAGGTCTGTTATAAAGAGGCTTTAACAAATTACAAACACATGTTTTGGAGGTATTTTACTACTATATTATTGTTATTGTTGTATAGGTTTTTATATTATCTCTCGAAAATGGTAGTTGCAGATCACATGACTTGATGTAAAGATATATTAAAATTGTTTTAGTAAATGAATGGCAAAATAGTTTCTTCCCATTTAAACCTGAGTGTAGCTAGCTTAATTTTCTTCTTCTTCTTTGAAATCTTATCCAAACAAGTGAGGAAATAACACAAAGATAACAATTCATATTGATTGAAAACCGTGGTTACCCTCTCGGAGTATTCAACACCAAATAGAGCTAAGTATCTTTGTACAAATACTAGAAATGGAGTATGTATTAGTGTGTTAGGTTTTCACACCACTTAGTTATTGTTAGAATTAGACAATCAACAAGGTGTTTTAATCCACACTTTGTTTACATCCAATTACAGTCACCAAACATTAGAAGTTTTTAATTTGTGAGAATTTGTTATTTTAAAGATTATATCTGAGAAAGTTATTATATTTAAATTTACAAATAAAAATGAAATTGTATATTTTTCTCTATATAAAATTAAAGAGAGATGTATGCAATTTTTTCTAATATGGAGTGTATCCTTACTTTGTTGTTAACATACCTGTCTGTTTTTCGTCCCAACCTCGTCAAACACGTAATCTGCATGCTTATTTTTCACTGTATTTATTTTTTGGCACCAGTTTGTAAGTCTAGACTTATCTCCAATTGGATAAAGAATGTAAGCCAATGATGTACCATTAAAGTTAATGTTTGTGTGAAAACAAGTGAAAGCTATGTGAGTCATCACTTTGTCAGTCCCGCAGGTTAAATATTTGTATTAGTGAATTATTACACATGTGTTTTGTTTTTAAATTAAGTATGTATTTCAGTTCAATTAAAGTTGAATACAATTAATTGAACCATGACTTTTTTAAATATTAATTTAACCCAATATATTTGAGCGAGGTGTTATACAAGAGTTACAGCACGGGTGAAAGCTAGGGGTTTGCCAAGAACACTTTTTAAATTCAAAGCAAACCCAAATTAAATATTATAAGGAATATTCACAAAGCCAAATTGAAGTTTAAATTACTTTTTTTGTTAGTTGTTTTATGGTTGAAAAAATAATACATTGGGGTTATTTATATAACACTATGCACACAAATTATTTGGAATTGTTTTGATTGCTAAATTGATTGTAATTTTTTTTTATTCTGATAAATCAAGTTATTACTATAGCGTTACAATTCAATTTCTCCACAGTTTTTTCATATAAATGTTCATTTGTAATGTAGATAGCAGGTCAAAATGGCAATACTGGACCATAAATTGACGTTGAGAGTTGTTTTGAAGTTTCCCTCACCCCTATTAACAACCAACAAACACTCTTTGGAAGTAAATGTGTGTTTACCGACAAAACTGTTTGTGGTCGTAGGAGGATGTAACACTCAAATGTGTCCAAATTTCTGACATGAAAGTCCTTTTTAAAAATGTATATAAAATTGAATTAAAATATTGCTAAGGGTTATTTACAAGGAAGGCAAAACTGTTTAAGTGCTATAATGAAATGCTGCTGGATGTGTGAAGCGCTGACACGTGTTCATGAAGAATTTAGTTGTGAGAAATGTAGTTTTTAAGATTTTATAATTCTAATTTGTATTTTAATATTAAATATACTGATAATATTTAATAATGTACATTTTATTACTAGGTACACACTAGGCGACTATGACTAAAACTTGGGAGCATATTTTGGTAAACTCCTTGTTTAGTAAATTACCAGACCAGAGGTCACTTTGCACTTTTGTCAGTGTTACCATTTAATTTATATTATTATGAAGAGATCACAATTTTAAGCAACTGGCAAAAGGAATTAGATGACTCGAGTATTTGGGAGAGTAGCTAATTGTTTGTGTTTTGATCAATATAACAACTAGTGAAAAGTGTCCCTGGATACGAGACGAACCAGGATGGTCAAGTGGTGGAGCATTGGCTCACAAAGCCACAGGTCCAGAGTTCAATTCCTGTGTCCATATTGTCATTTTTAACTAAATTGAATTTGATTAATCTCTCAGGACTTATTCAGCGGACAATCATCATGTATCAGTTTGTGAACACACAGATTAATAATAATATTAATATTTTTTTAAACTTCAATGTTTATTCGTATATTCACACACAGATAGGAATAACTATTATTTTTAATATATTGTAAATATAAAGAAATTAAAAAGGCAGTTCCTGTGAATCCACTACTATAGCCTGCCTGTGTGACAGCTTGGAATTAATTCCTTATGAATATTTCAAACTTACCAATATAATTGGACTAATAATACATTTTTATCAAGATCGTATATTAACAATATTGTGGATGTAAGAGTTTTAGAAAAACAATACTAATATTATAAATTGTGGTATATACCTCATATTGATATTAAAAATACTTTAACTATTCTTATGTATATTTTAAGTTAGGAAAAATAAATTCAGAAATTTATTTGCTATTATTGGTAGCTTAAGGTAGGAGTTTTTTTTATAGCAATGTATCAAAAGTAGCAAAAAGCAGTATCTATTGTTAAGATAGAGTGTAGTTAGTTCAGCATCTTCGTGACTCCAAAGTTGAAATTGTATTGAAGGAAGATATAATGGCTTTTTAATATAGATATTGATATAAAATAGTTATAATACGCTAAGATTTAGCTCCTTAACTTAGGTCACTAATGCATGCACCTGACTATTGAATTATTACAGGTTCCAAACTCAATTCCAGGCACGGCCAAAAATATATTTATACTATATATTTATAGCTCTTAATTATATTTATAATATTGTTTTGGGGGTTTCCCATTTCACAGTAATGCTGGGATCACAATCAACTTAACATTAACTTAGCGCAAAGAAACTATTGTGTGCTCACGATTTACATAACCTAATGGAACAACTCGAGCAAAACACAAAACAATGGATTTTAACGGTTTGAAAACAATCTGTTCACTGAAATGAAACCAAATTATCAAGGAATGATTAGGCTATAATTACTTGCAATAGAAGCTTACTGGATAAACCAAATAAAGTGTAACAAGAGTTTACAACATTTTAGAGTTTGTGAAACGCGGAAAATAAAAATGTAGCAAATAATTTGTTTACATACCACACACAAGCACCTCAAGTGAAACTTCTCCCTGGACAACTATTGTGATGACTTCCATTTAAAACCACGAGTAGAACTGTGTTACATTTCATTAAGTCACAGGAAAGTTAACTGAACGTTAAGACGATCCTGGCATACTGCATGGTTGAGGAGCTAGATGTTATTTTCATTCTTGAATTAAGTTTGTTTTAAGCTGAGTACTAACATATTCAGTTTAACACCCTTAGTGACGTAAAAAATAAGTCTAATTCCACATGTGGAAAAACATAATAGCATGTTTTAACTTTTGTTTGCTACAGACAAAACATATGGGTTCAATATCTATTATGTATAGCAAAATAAGCATTAAAGACTAGAGTTGGCATGCTAATTGTTTATAAAAGATTTTGACAAAATTTGCTTCTTGAAAGATTATCAATAATAAACTTACCTGTGAAAACATCACTATAAATTTTATTTAACAAGTCAAGGAGAGTTGGCAGGCACTATGCGGGTGGTTGAATGTTCTTCATGAATATACCCAATGATTTAACAGTATTGTTATATATTGTTATACAAATAACATTCAAATAAACACAAACAAATCATACAGAAAAATGGTGAGTTTGAGGGAACATAAATAAAATATAAAATAAATACAGTGAGCCCTCACAGATCCAGATCAAAATTATAAAGAAAATCCTATTCACATTTGAAAACTTAAAGGATACATGCTATTTAGGAGGGCAGATGAGCAGTGGAGGTCTGCTCAAACAAAACTTAATAGTGTTTTCACACCTGCATTATTACATTCAAAATGTGTCTACGAGGGGCATTCGGAAAGTAAGTGCCGATTGATCATGGCAGCAGTGATACAGGAGCGGCCATGTTGGCATATGTATAGGTTGACCGTGATTCATAACGAAACACCAAAGTTATCAAAGCTCTGTGATTGCTTATAGTTGAGTACAAGCACTTTAAAATGAACAAGACAATCAAACATTTGAAGTCTGTACTGTTATAAAAAAATCACGCAAAAAACACAAATGCAGTAGAAATTCGTAGCTAGTTATACCACGTTTATGACTTTATTGTAATTAGTGAAGATAAAGTTAGGAAATGAAGTTAGGAATTTAAGGATGGCTGAACAAAAGTTCATGACCAGGAACAGAGTGGCCAGTCTTCTGTTGTGTCCCCAGACTTGGATGAATGTGTGGACAAGCTCAGTGAAAAACCAACTTCTCACGCTTTCTCCAGATTCCATGAACTGTTTTGTATGAGGTTGTTATTGATCATACAGTTTGTACTCAATGGGCGTCATAGATGTTGATGAATGGCATTAGCCGGACATTCCTTGAACACTACCTGATACATTGACCACATAATGATTGAAGATGAAACCTGGATTTCATACGTTCAATGTCAACACAGAGCAACAGTCCATACAATGGATGTATACAGGTTCGCCAAAGCCAAATAAACTTAAAGAAAATGTTTTCAAACAGAAAGGGGGTGGCAGCTTCGTTATGGGATTGAAAGGGAGTGCTTCTTCTTAAATTTATGGAGCCTAGGACAATGCTCAACCATGAAATATACTGTCATACATTTAAAATAAATTAGGTGTGCCATTCAGAACAAAATGTGTGGTCTGTTGTTCACCGCACCTCGCACTGGCAGTAGTATGCTTGAGGAGTTTGGTTGGGGAGTTTTTGATCATCCGTCCTACCACCTGAACCTTGCTTGTACCAAGTCACTACCAATTGTTTTTCAACTTGAGTAGGTTACTTGGCCCACAAAAAACTCAAAAAAGCTGTCTGGGACTGAGTCAACTGACAAGCTACAACAGATGTGGTTATTCTTGTGATGTATCTGTGGGGAAATAGCCCAGGCTCATGGACTAATGTTGGCAGTAACACAAATTTGAAAATACTTCTTTTTGGTTTTTAATAGCCAATCGGTCCTTTCTTTCCAAACAGCCCTCATACAATCTTCTTTCAATTAATAAATGTATTGTCTTTTTATATTTAAAAAAATTAAGACTCTGAAGTAATATTTTTTTATTTATTTTCGTCAGCACTACCTATATTATTACATTTTCCTTTTATATGTGTTCCAAGTTTTTTTTTCTTTTAGCGCTATCTTTTGCTTCATTAATCCAGATTTTCGCTCAATATGGATGACCCCTCACCCCAAATTAATCCAGATTAGTGAGGATTTACTGCATAAAGTAATGAAATGCAAACAATAGTTTAAGCAAATTAAAGCTGTATTTTATGAAAGTTACCTATAGTTATAATAGGCAATGTAAAACCAAATAAATGGTTGCATATGAACATAGGAGTAAGTGGAATGACTTTAATGACTTAACTAAGAATACCAACATACACAAAGCAAAGAAAGGTAAGAATTGTTATTAATTACAAGCATGCAACAAACATTTGGTAGCTTCATCAGGGCAACTTAAACTAGACTAATTGTATTTTGAGACTCAAAGCAAAACAAAAGGCAATCACATTAGCATCACGATGGAAAGGCTTGCCAACTGTCGGGAAGATTTGAGAGCAGGCGATACCGACCAACCATGCGCTCAGCAGAATCTCCTGAGACCAGCATGTCAGGGAGAGAAACAAAATGTACACATCAGTGTTGCCACAACCGCCCTGTTGATAGCATGTTGGAATAAACATTACTAGTTGGTGTATCCATTTTAAAGATATTAATTGCTGAGTTTTGTACATTAATGATTTTTAAATAATTTAACAGGGTTGTTCTAGTAATATGTATTTTTGAAACCTAATATGTAATTTATATGTTAAAATTGATAGCTTTGGATTTAAATTAGTAGTAAAAACTCATGTTGTTGTTCCTGTATATTTATCTGATTCGAGAATGCCGTGATGAGTAATATAATATTTATTCCCAAAAATAACAATCCGGACTTGGAACCTAAAATTAGCTTTTTTACTAATGCCCAACCAAAATATTGTTTGTCTGTTTGGCTCCTCAACATTAAATACACCCCAACTAATAAAATAAGGGCTAAAAGTACCTGTGAACTTATTAAAGCACGGTGTGGCTAAACCGAACCTGAAATTGTCAAGGACGTTAGAACTATTAAATTGTTCATATCATCAAGGATGACAATAATAAGATATATATACATTCAAGGTTTGTGAGTACTCAGATTTTGAGCTTTGAGCTGAGCTCATAGTCAAAGCTCAGGGATAAAGATAAAAAATTGTGTAGGCTCGTCATTTTCAAGATTCCTTTTGATGTATGTACAAATTCATTTTTTAAACACAATGATAAGTATAGACTTTTTTATTAAGATGGTATTAGCAGTTTCAATTCTAAATCATTTGGTAACTTAACAAATTGTTGAATTAATATCAAATTTCTCATTAATAACATAATAGAACTCTGAACAACTTTTGACCATTAAAAAAATTCAATTTTATCATTCATTTTGCATTATTATCCTCGATAAGATATTAAGAACTAATTAACAAAATATGAAACATTTCAAATTTCTAAATGCCTGTGATTTTTACATTTTTTTATAGTGTAAAATTACGGAGGCTTATTATTGCTTAATATTAGCTAATTAAAACATAAGGTTGAAGAACTTTATTGTAAATGTTAGTGTTATTTTAATTACTTTAGGAATAATAATCATCATCAAATCTTTCCAGTCTATGGCCGGGTCAGATTAGTAAAATGACTATCTTCCTATATCCTTTCACCATTTTTCTTCCTTTAATTTCTCCCAGTCTTCTCCTCTCACACTCACACTTTCTGTTGTCTGCTCCTCCCATCTCTTTATGACCTCTGTTGCAGCCTTTTTCCTATATCCTTAATTTCCATAATTTTCTTTGGCAGCCTCGCTTTTTCTGTCCTCATTACATTCACATACCATATCAGTCTTGCTTCCTCTACTATCTCATGTACTTCGTC
>CABFOW010003670.1:7060-25064 GCA_902141385.1 Timema californicum | reverse complement strand
TTAGGAAGACCCCCCCCCCCCAGTTCCCCCGACTGAAACTTGAACCTTGATCTCCTTGGCAGTCTAGCTCAACACGAAACTATGCCGAGGAAGGCAGTTCATTATTAAGATATAATACACAATGTTACCATATCTTTTATGCAAGTCATGTTGCCAGTGTTTACATTTTACTTTTAAAAATCAGGGTTTAACAAACATTTTATGATATTCATTTTTTTAAGGATAGACCCTCAAATCTTTAAATCCTAAAGGATATTGGAGAAAATTTAAGATTCAAGACACAAATCCACATTTTTTACATTTTTTTATTACAATTTGTCAAGTGCTTATTGTTTATAATAAAGGAAAATGATAAAAGTAAAGTAAAGTAATTTGATGGAGAAAGCCCACCTAGGGAAAGAGGTAAAAATGGGGGAAGAATCCAATGCACAAAGGTGACATCCAGGGGCTTCGCACCAGGACGGTTTGCGGGAAGGAGGGGGGCGCAATGCTGGTTAAAAACTTGAAAGTTGGGAATTTTGTGAGATTTGAGATCTGGAGTTGTGAAATTCTAGGCTTATTCTGTACCCCATTACTTTATATTATGAAAGTCCTTAACTACAGACTTGTACAGACAAATTTAAAATTTCCCAACTGTTGATCTCTACTCTAAAAAAAATCCCAACTTCAAAAATCATCAAACATTGAAAGGAGATTCCTTCTGTAGTAAATGGTATAAATCTTATTTAATCAAGTAGTCTAGTAGCGCCGTTGTCAGTAGGCAGAGACAACGGCCGGTGAGTGAATGCCTAATGCGGTATGGAAACGAATCATAAGGGAACATGAGCTGCCCAGTAGCAACATTTCACTCAGCCAACGATGCTTGAAATGGCAGCATTGTCAGCCAATATTTTAATTATGGTTTAGTGTTTTTAGTTGTGACTTTCGTGGCTGCTTAGACTGTCACAGTTTTATGATTCAAATTATCATATGTTGTACAGCCAATGCCTTAATTAGGGCTTTATTAAATTTTGAAGGGATAAATGCAGTGAATGTTACACAACATTTTAATATTTTCTTATCGAAAGCTCTGGCTGATGAATTGAAGACATTAAGGTTAGTGTTAATGTTTGACTTCTGAAGTACACATTAATTTTTCTAGCAAGTATCCATACTAGTTTGAATTGAACTGATGTATCTTATTTCATTGTTTATTGAAATAGCTCTAATGAAAACAATTTAAATAGGCTCAAAGCAACAATGAAGGAAAATAAGTAATAAGGCTGTGTTACATTGTTACAACTCTTATAATTTTCCTTTTGATTAAGAAGATTACATTAAACAAAAAAATAAGTTTTTTCACCATTTAAAATTTTCAAATTTGGGATACATTTTAAAATTCTTTAGCTAGTGTTTGATTTGCATGGAATTTCGTATAACCATGTTGTTTAGCGTGCTGATTTCTAATTTGCCATAAGTTATTTAATAAAATGTCAGGGGAAGCCCCTTCACCCTCACACGCTAAATTACAATATGTTTTGAATAGTTTATTGACGTACCAGTATTAACCTTTTATGGCAACTTCCATTAGGTTATGAAGCAGGACATTGGTGGACTGGTATAAGAATACTCTAGAAATAGCAATATATTAATTTTTTTATTTCTTTATTTTATAGTTGAAAATGTTTTTAAATAAACATGACCAAATTTCTAATTTTTTGATAAAATGAAGAACGAGTTCTACATCTCAGCGATCTTACTAGTTAAATATGCTTCCAACTGTGTTATAATAAAACAGCGGTTTCCAACCTGGGGGTCGCAGCGTGTTTTGGGTGGGGTCACAAAATAGAGGTTTTAGCTTTATATTTACTTTGTCAAGAATATTAATGACTATAGGAAGATGCGTAATTCTAATATAAACGTAAGTTTTTAAAGTACTAAAAACGACCTAGTTACTGCTTAGGTTCCTTTTGGCTATTCCATTCTGACTTGTTTACTGTGGCAGCCTTGTAATGTTGCTAGCATTATATAAAATCATTCCCCAACCCCGGGCTTGTTGATTCTCTTTTACTACATATTAATCGCATATAATTATTATAAACAATTATAATAATTAAAACAAGCATTAGTGGACATGCGGGTTTATGTCACGATCTTTTGGTTTGGTTTGTTAGTGAAGGTTAAGTAAGGATTTTAATTCTAGCCAGGGGTAGTTAATTCTAATATCCCTCCAAGCAAATAAGAGTACATTTCCTCTCAATTTTACCTATTCCACTGGTGTAGCTAACTGTAGATAGTCCAGGCTGGTAATAATATACAATGAAAAAACTTAATTAGGGCTTTGCGAGTACTCGTATTTCAAGCTCAAGCTCAAAAGTTTTGAAAGCTCGTCATTTTCGAGCTCCTACTTGATGTACTTAATGATCAATTTTTAAAACACAATAGTAAGGATAGTCTATTTAATTGAGATAATATCAGCATTTCCAACTTATAAAGCATTCGGTTGCTTAACAAATTGTTAAAAATTAATCTCAATTTTAACATTAATGATGTAATAGAGCTTTAAAACCACTTTTGACCGGTAAATATATTCATTATTGTTATCCATTTTGAATTATACTTGAATGAAGTTGTTCACTTGTATTGCTATGACAATGCAATGAAAATAAAAATAGCTAAGAATATTACTAAATAATTGAATGATTCTTTTTACTATTTTTACCTGGTCCCTTTCTAAAATAATAACTTATGTTAAGTTAAAAATGTAATGTCAAAAATATCTTATATTAAATGTTTTAAAACTTAAGATATTTAGAATTTGTATTAATTAATACGTTTAGCTACAAAACTAGCTCTAGTTTAGTTAATATTTAGTTATTGAATCGTGTTTGTTAAACTGTTTAAACTCAATGTTGATCTTGTTTATTACAATATATATTTTACCTTAACACATTTAAATTAAAAAAAGCATTTACTATTTCATATTGTTTACTAAAATATTATTTTAATCATGTTATTTTTAATTTTAAAGTATCAGCATTAACTTTATAACCATTAAGAATTGAAGTGAAGTAAATTTCTCAATAAAATAATGTCTAACGAGATCCTGTACAATGTGCATGTTCAACTAGACATAAAGGGATGGAAATGGAACAGATGACGTGATAATGCACAATTACAGTTACGAATAATAAACAAAATATAAAATACTTCAAATTTCTAATTGTTTATGATTCTTATGTTTTCTTTTAGGGTAAATTAAGTTACTGAAGCATTTTTTGGGGCAATATTAGCTCATTAAAATGTCAATTTTATTGACTTGTTATAAAGACAGTGTAGAAACACTCTACAATAATGTAAAGTGATAGTGAAGGAAGCCAACCTGAAAGGATAGTTAGGTTAGGCCTACATATAAACAAGCAAACTTCTATATTTCTTCATACATTTACACTTCCACTTTTTAAAACTTCCACAGCTGCACATTGTTTTGAATTTTCGGAAATATTTATATTTCATATGAAGAGACATTAATGAAAAAGTAATATTCCCGAAAATTCAAACTAATGTGAGACTGTGAAAGTTTTGAAGAAGTGGAAAAGCTTAAGAAGAAATGAAGAAAGAAGTGTATTTGTTTCTATCTAGACCTAACCTAACTCTCCTTTCAGGTTGGCTTCCTTCACTATCACTTACTTTACATTATTGTACAGTGTTTCTACACGGTTTTGTTATACATTTCCAAGCCAACATGCAATTGTTCATTTTATGAACTTATTTTTGTAATTGTTAGTGTAATTTTAATGTCCTTAAATACATGAGTGTTGAAACCATTGATATTGATCGGATGCTTGTCGAGAAAATGTTCCACTGCAGCCAGGCCATGAACATGAGGAATGTTGGTATACAACGACACAACAGCGCCTGATAAACACCACACCTACATTATTTGTTCTGGAGCTCATAAAACAACTTTCAATACATGGGTCAGAACTTCATTCAAACCAAAGGCACAGAAATGGGTACAAGGATGGCACCTTCATATGCCTATCTGTCCATGAGCAAACAGGAAAAAACTTTTCTTGACCGCCAAATCAACAAACAACTTTGCTGGCTTTGCTTTATCGATGACATATTCATGGTGTGGACAGCTGGCCAAGACAAGCTAACCCTATTTTTAAACAAACTAAATTCCTTCTCGGCTCTGAAGTTCACCTCAAATCAATCCCACAACCAGGCAACATTTCTTGATGTGGACATTAAGCTGTCAAGATGGCCAATTCAAAACCTTGGTGCATCTTAAACCCACTAATAGACAACAATATCTTAAACAATATCTGCATTTTGATAGCTGCCATCCATTCAACACTGAAAGATCTATCCCATACAGTCTTGCCATACGGGCTCACCGCATCTTCTCCGATCCAGAAAGTCTTCAAAACCACCTTGGGAACCTACAAGAAGCCTTCACAGTGAGAGGATACCCTAAACCTCTCATTAATAACCTACTTTGACTAGCTGAAACTTCACAATCACCCAAACCTGAAAACCCGATACTATACTCTCTAGTGACTAAGTACTACCCAGGCCTACAAAAGATAAATAAAATATTAGCTTCGGGTTTTCACATATTGGAAGCATCCAGTAATACCAACAATATTCTCAAAAAACCACCAGTCCTTGTTTATAAACAGTCTCCATTACTCATAAATCTTCTGGTACACCCTAAACTCAAAACTGAACATGACACAACCTTCATTCAACCACAACAGGGCTCTCAACCTTTTAACCAAACAGCTTGCAAAACCTGCCAAATACATTATCCAGCAGCCACTTTCTATAGCAACATCACCGACTCTCATCTATACCATCAAAGACAATCACACATGTGAGTCCAGTAACCTAGTTTACCAACAAGAATGCCAACAATGTACTGCACAAAATGTTGGCCTCACTATTGAAACTCTCCGTGAATGAATAGACACCGCCATAACACCAAAACAAAGAATACAGAAATAACAGTTTCAGCACACACCTCCACTCATAACCTCAACTTTGAGGACTGCTACACTGTCAAGGTGTTAAAATCACTCCACAAGACACAATGTAATATGTCTCAGTTAAGAAGGGAATTGGCACATCAATGGATCACAAAGTCTAGAAAACCAACCAACCTAAATATTCACTAATTTCAACCCAGAGGCTACACCAGCACCACCTACCATCCATAGAATAACAGAGAAATAATCAGAGAATTTCACCTTTTCATCCTTACCAATCAGGTTGGCATCACTGAAGACAACATCCTGTTCAGTCTACTACTTCCTGAGGAAGATGCTATAATAGCATCAACATATTGAAGTGTGTAAATATGTGTTAGTGTTTTTACTTTTATTTGTGCTCTACCTTCGTCCTAATATTCTATCATTTTGTTTATAAATTTTACAAACACTGTTTAAAATTCAAAATGGAGTAATCCAGTGTTTCTGTTATCTGTAATCTTTCTTCTTTGTGTTTGATAAAGGCAACAATGCTGAAATATTATTTTATTTGTGTTAAAATGTGTGTGACTACTTCTGCTATAGAAGAATGGAAGATGTCCCCTTTGTGCAATGGATTCTTTTCACATTTTTCCTCTTTTCCTAGGTGAGCTTTCTTCATTAAATTTACTCTTATTAGTTTATTTTTTCTTCAGTTTTACACTTTACTTCCTCGACCCACGCAATCCTCAGGGATTCAAACCCCTGACTGCTCGAGGTCCATCCAGACTTTAACACCCCATGGTGCCATGGTAGTGAAGTAATCATCCCATGTGAAGGGGAAGTTACAAATAATTGTAATGGGGTCACTTCAAATTGAAAAAACAGACCTTGCATCACCTGAAACTAAATTTTTACCAATATTTTAAGATCAACGAGTTGCGCAATTTGTGCGTGTAAATGTTCAAAGAGAGTGAGTATGTTTGATAAATTTAAAGATGGGTAGGAATTGGTGAACATACCTTAAAATCAGAACTGTAGAGCTTGTTCTGCTTATCTTTGTGAGCATCATCCAACCCCCATTTGTCTATCCTGAGAACGAGCATCTTCGAGTCGGGAAGTAGTGAAACAAGAGAGCTAGTTCTGTAACAAAAACACTGAGTCAGGAAGTAGTGAAACAAGAGAGCTAGTTCTGAAACAAAACACTTCGAGTCAGGAAGTAGTGAAACAAGAGAGCTAGTTCTGAAACAAAAACACTGAGTCAGGAAGTAGTGAAACAAGAGAGCTAGTTCTGAAACAAAAACACTTCGAGTCAGGAAGTAGGAAGTAGTGAAACAAGAGAGCTAGTTCTGAAACAAAAACACCGAGTCAGGAAGTAGTGAAACAAGAGAGCTAGTTCTGAAACAAAAACAAGGTTAACCTTTATTTAATGCTGCATTGCACAAACAAAATCAAGATAGTTAAAAAAAAAATCAAGCAACCAATAAATTACAACATTAATACAGTATATAACACAATGTTTGGCTTTTTTATTTATCTATTTAGTCATAGTGCTGCCATCTATACAGTGATATCATAAATGAAAAACAATCAGCTGTGGACAGTCAACCTTGCAGTTCAACCAAGAGCATCAATCTACTCTCCTGACCTGATGAAGCTGTCTGTGACAGTGAAAGCTTGTCTTTAAAAATGTGTTTTTTAGTGTTATATCTAAACAATTTCTACGCCAGTATCACCAAGTTAAGTGTGATGGTTATCTCTCCTAATTTAAACCATAATCTGGAGTTATTGTAATAAAACTACTTAGTGGTGCCTTTATCAATGCTGTAAGTATATTATATTTTCTGCTATACACAATTTAATATTCTATTTTAACAATACATAACATTAAATGTAAATCAAAGAATCACTATTATTTTTAAATAAATATTAAAACAAGAATAAATAGAAAAGGGCAAAGTTCCATCATCAATAATGTACAAAAGGGCTATGTACCAAATCTTAGAAATCATTCTGACACTTTTCTTAAAATAAAAACCACTTCATAAAGGTATTTTTTCAGTTGTTAAACATTGCCAAACCTAATTTATTTAGCATGAGAACAAATTGAAATACAAAAAGATCTTTCTATGTTCACGTTCAAATTAAATTTAAGCATATGGGTTATTAACAAAACCAATAACAAAAGAGATAAGTGCGATCAACAATAAGATACAAAAAGTGCTATATTCTAAACCTTAAAATCATATTGACTCTTTTCCTAACGTTAAAACACTATTAAAGATATTTTTCAGTTGTTAAACATTGCTAATCCAAAGTTATTTAGCATCGGAACAAACTGACACATAAAAAGGCCTCTTTTCAGCAGGTAAGTAGTCAACCATAGCCAACAAATCATTCTTTTTTTCGCGGTTGTTCTGTTTGGATTTATGGAAACAAACTGAGCATTTTGAATGTCTGCTATAGTTTTTCTTTTCTTCAGTACACATATTTGCTTCCAATCTTCTGCTTCTTCAATAGTACCACACCAGGAAATTTGGCATCAATGCATAACCATGCTGCTTTGGTTATATTCTGCTTAGCAGTGGTTATGATACTATCTGCAGCTGCTTGGATATCCAAAAAATGGTTTTCCTCCATACTCACCGCTGTAAACGGCTGGGTTTTCTTTGCTTAAATAATAATTTATTTTAGGTCAGAGGGAACAAATGCTTTCATAACACTTTTGCATTAAATAAGCCAACTGAAACAAGAAATAGATACACAAAGATTATTATTTGATTCTTGTTCTGTCCTATTGTAATGATATGAAATTATACATCTTAATAATTTATGATTCACATCTATATTCAAAATTACGATATTTTAAATGAGAGGAGGTAGTAAGATTTATTTGTGTTAAGTTGTTAAGTTGCAAGGTATGGCAACATCCTTCTACGTCTCTGTTTAAAAAGACAACGCAGTTTTGTGGACAGAAACTCACTTGGATGACCACACCTTTTTTTTCTTTTGGGAATCTTCGAGAAGGAAATGTCGCTAGATATACCCCTTTAGGGTACACATCTCTTCATTTTCCTTCCTGACGAGGAGCCGTGTAGGTAGAGTCTATGACATCTTAATATGTGTTCTAAATTTCATGTGTCAGGAATTATCATGCATACAACGTAATAGTTGGGCTTTTATTAAAATCTACAACGTGTGAAATATCTAGCAAAAACCTGTTTATCTACTTAAAATAAAAATAGCTATAAAACACTAGAACTTTTAATTTATAAAATAATACATTATTCCTTTTTAATTATTATAATAGAGAACAGTAAACTTGGACCCAATTCAATCGTTATATCGAATGTCACCCTAATGGTGGCGTACAAACATTAATATATCAGGCTAGCTCTTTAAACGTTACAGTATACAGTTATTATTCCACACTAATATATGCTCCCATATTTAACACTCTTAAAAGAGAGCATGCAAATTAATTACCTCCTCTGCTTGCAAGTCTCTCATGCCACAAACATATGTATGAGTTTTGGTTGTCGCTAAAGCTAATGCAAAAGTTGTCTCCCATAAAACATTTCCGTGGTAGTGTAGGCACAAAAAGAACTTGTTTTAAGTCCAATGAAATGTAACTTGCTCTACCACTTGATATCTGGGAAGCAGACGCATCGTTCTTCATTCTTGTGGTGTTGTTGTTCAAGAGAAATTTTGCTTCAAGAACTACCATTTCGAAGCTCACATTGGAGCCTATCACAGGTTTTACATATGACACGTCGAGGCCAATGGAATGATAAGCTTGGGAAATGTTTCAATGAAAGCACTGTGAAGCCTAATAACATTCAGATCTGGACTTATATACTCTTTACTAGACTTAACTCGAGTGTAGCGATTCTCATCCTGTGGTATTGACTGGACATGTTCCTTTATTCCCACCACATCTTCGTCTAAATACTTTGAAGCTTTGTGTGCCTTCCTGTTGTCAATGTAAGTTGTTGCTCCAAATTTCTTTTTTCTTATTAAAACTTATATTTGTTTCTTCTTAATAGCAAAAATATTTCCATTAGTAACACAGAACGATGGCGTGGATTGGCGTCGGCTCTGAGAAGAGTCGTCATATTTACCGTGTCGCCGCCTATGAACATTTTTTATTGGTCCCATTAAATACGTTCCTTGTGTATGCCTGTCTTGTTTGTAAAAAGCATAAAAAAATTTGTAGCTTTATAGTGTTGTCGAGATCTTCACATTAGAAGTTGCATTTGCATTTTCTCTAAAATCAATAAAGAAAACATTTTCACTTAAACATAAAACATAAATAAAATGATAGCAAGCGAGTTAGGTAACTGACAGAAGATTGACTATGTTATTTATTTATGTCACATAGTCATGTTTGGATGTAAGCCAATTTTATATTACTAATATTTATAAAGATAAACACCAAACGGTTGTACTTATTGGATCTCAAACCAAAGAGGATTGCTATGTATATTCACTAGCCCTATCTAGTGAGAGTTACAAATATTAGGATGTAGTCTAAGTCATGGAGCATAGCCCTTTTCTTAATAACAATCAGCTCAAGAGTTACCACCCATCCTATCTTTTGGGAGAAATAGGTAATTCTATACGTGTTATGGCACTTGAGAGCTTTTCAAAGGTTGTTGAAAATGGTATTTACTACCTTTCTATGGAATAAAATAAAATAATACTTTTTTGGCACTTAGCCACTTTTTTAATTTTCCGCTACAATTGTTAAAGCCTTTTTCTTGTTACCTTTGGATGTTTTTTTACTAACCAGTATTTTATGTGTGTCTATCTAGGTGTGATATATTAATTGGCATGAAGGTTTCCAGCAGTAGTAGTCATCAAGCAGAAGAGGGGAATGGCAGTAGTAGTCATCAAGCAGAAGAGGGGAATGGCAGTAGTAGTCATCAAGCAGAAGAGGGGAATGGCAGTAGTAGTCATCAAGCAGAAGAGGGGAATGGCAGGGGTTGGGAGCAAAATATAGTAGAGGGGCAGTAATCAGCTCTTAGTGTTAAGGATAGTCATATCATCAACTGTTTACACCCTGTGGCCAGGTCAGTTTAATATAATTCCTTTATCTTCATCTCTCCTCCCACCATTATTCCTACTTGAATTGCTTATGATCACAATTAAGACAAGTATTGCCACTCTATCCCGGATATCTTCATTCGTTCCTAATCTTGTTTCTCCAGTTGACAGGACAGCTGACATGCTCTCCATTGTCCATGTTTCTGCTACATGTGTGATTATGGGTACTAATATGTCCTGTAAAGGGGCACGTCTCTTACACACCTGTAGAACAACTCTCCCTGCTGTCCTGTTCTCATTAGATCCTCTCTACCTCCACTGTTCTCAGCTCTACTAGGCCTATCCTCTTCCTTGTCATCACCATCACCTCACACTTCCTCGTGTTCCTCTACTTCCTCTTCCTTCCTCCATCCCCCCCATTTCATCAGCACACATCATGGCTTTCATTCGTCTTCACCACTTTATCCACCATCATTTCTATTACCAATAGTAATGGCAAGAGAGCTCTTAGTGTTTGTCAAGTGTATTCTCACTTCTTGTTTGATAAGAGCAGCAATTCAAAAATATTATTCAATATGAGTTTAAATGTATGTGTGACTATTTCTACTATATAAGATAGAAGAAAGAAAGAAGATGTCACCTTTGTCCATCGGATTCTTTCCACATTTTTTCTCTTCCCTTACATTTAATTTAGTTTATTTTAAAATCAACATATTTAATGTTACCCTCATACACACTCTTCACCCCCATAACAACTTCTCTTTCCATTTGCAACCTTAATACTTTTAATTAATATGAGATATGAGAATATTTGCAAACAGGGTACAATGTTAATAGTGTCTTGTATGTGAAAGGGAACGAAGCCAACCTCTTGTAGTTAAGGACCTGAATGGGCCAGAACCCCACATCTTTATCTCTAGTCTCATTTCCCTACTCTCGTGACACAGTCAACTTCAAATATACTAAACTTTTCACCTACTCTATGACTCTCTAGAACAAGCAATCTTCGAGAAAAATCTTTCTTCTAAATTCATGAATCTTTTAGAAAAGTAGTACCCAACCTTTTTTCGCTTGCATACCCCTTGGCAGGCCATTTCCATAAAATGTGCCCTTAATTTTTAGCAAAATGTTTATTTATTACATTAGTAATTATTTCTGATTTATTTGTTGCAACTGAAAATAAGTGGGCTAGTGATGGAATTAAAAAAAACAATTTGACAATAAGCTGAATACAAAGTGCATGTTCAAAAAACAAAAGTTACAATAAAAACTGACACATTTATAATTTATATCTTTATTGATAATTATAAAAACTATTTTATATTTGAAAGAGAAATCATTTTCTCAAGGTCAAATGGAGAAGAAAGCCCGCACTAGCCCTCACCATATTGTTGAGATAATTTCATAACTTTTGATTGATCTTTTGCCTTACACTGCTGGCAAATGTAGCTCTTTTCGCCCTCATTCAAATATTTTTGAATACACCCAAACATTCTGGCTTATACCGCGAGGGGTACATGTACCCCACATGGGGAGCTGCTATTCTAGAACAATCTTTCTTACATAGTTCATGGTTATTTAAATATGATAGATGAATAGCTCTGGAGGGTGTCATGGAATTTTACGCTAACCTTTCGTCTACATTCAAAAAGTTTGTCGTCTAAAGCTGAAATGTTCATAATAGATATTCACCAACTGTTGATATAACCATGTGTAGAAAACTAAGCTCTATGTGTCTACTGGAGCAATATTTTATATATTTTGATATAAAAATTGTAAAAATAGAAGACAGACTAAGCTTAACTTGTGCTCCCTACACTTCCACCTTAATATATGCCTTCTTGATGCGTCTCCAAAACATACCATAATGCCACAAGCTATGATAAAAACATGATGCTGTACCTGGGGTGCTTGAAGTGGATAGACGGCAGCCGTGACTGTTCATCATAGCTCATGGCACGAGTCGAGCGTTCTGGTGGGGGAATAGCGGTGTCGGCATTCTCAATACCGTTCACCTGCTCAGGTACTGTAGTAGCTTCCTCACGTACAAAGAATGTGTTGAACCAGAAGTGAAACATCTTCTCCTAAAGAACAACACACAAAACATAATCAAGTCTATCAGAGATGGTTTGTATAGAAATAATAAACTGACAGACTTCACACCATTTTCATACAAAGAATGGAGAGCAAAGGATAAACACATTAAACAATGGTACTAGCCCAAAACCAGTATATTCCCGCAATATACTATTGCAATGCCTATTTTAACATTCCTCCTTAATTCTAAAACAGCAAAATAATAATAATAATAATCTAACATGTACCTTCAAATATATAAAACCAAACAAAAGTACACAAATATAATACATAAGCCAATAGAGTTACAAAAATACTCGAATTTCTTTTCAAATAAACTCTTTGTCAGAATGTCAGCACATTGTTCATTTGTCTCCAAATAAACCACATCAATAACACCATTAAGATATAGATTGTGAGGAAAGTGGTATTTGACATCAAAATGCTCTCGTTCATCCAAGCATCACACACTTGGTGGATCCTAGAGTGATTCCAAACTCTTCAACCAGATTAAGTTGGATGGGGCAGTTAGCCGGGAGACAAACTCTGACTTTGTTTAACTGAATGTTAGTCCAGCCAACATTGGCACCATAGCACTGGAATAGGTACCCAGATGTACATTTACGACCAATGCCGTCAATAGCCCAGTAAGGTGACGACACATTTCTTCAGATAGAAGAGACCAACTTCAAGTGGTCCTTGAATGTATTGCGGTATTCGTTTTAGTTAACTCCATTGTGCTTCTGTTGCGTTGCTGTGGAAATTCCCCTAGAAGCCCAGATCAGGGCGAGTGTAGAGCTTGCTTCAAACTACCAACGAGCTCCCGGTACAGCTTTTCCTGGATAATGCACTTTAAGTAGTTGGTATCCAAGAAGATATTGCCTTCATTGAAGTTTTAGCAAGTTTGCACTGTTTCATATCCAATTTCTTGAGAATATTCTTCATGTAGGTGGTTTGGTTAAAGAACATGCCAATTTTTAAACCAAGAAAGCTGTGCAATCCCTCAAGATCCTTCATATCAAATTCTAACATAGGGGATTTTTTTATGTCATTCAAGTTCCTGTAAAAATGGTATCAACTACCAAAATCAAAAGGTAGGTTTGGATGCCATTGTTGAAGTTGAAATACAAGCATTTTTTAACTTCAAACTGCCCAAATTCAAGAAAGTTCAAAAATTTGTTCAGTTCAGCATTCCACTCCCCTTGTTTAGTTTACAAAGTTGTCGTCAGCTATAATGCCAAAGTCCAACTGGAATTATTTCTGACATGGAGCAAGGTCCTGGTTAAATGGACCATGGGCGAGTAAGTTTCATAGCACATCCCTTCACCCTCAACCTCACCTACTGAGGTGTTCATTTTAATCTTGCTTCATCTTGAAGAGCCGCTTGCAGTTATCACCACCACATCTTACTACCCGTCCGGGTTATACACGCTTACGCTAATGTGTAATGGCAGGGAGATTGTGAAATGTTTTATGCTTGTTTGTATTTGATTTTTCTCCAAATATGTTAATAAATAGTTACATACACAATATGAACAAAAAATGTAGACAGTTTAATATTAGGTGTTTTTTTTAATGAATACTAATTTGACTCGTATTTACGTAAATAATATCGCTTTCAGCAAATAATATCATCGCTTTTTGAGAAAAATAACACCACTTTCCCCCCCAAAATCTCACCTTTTGCATGTTTCTAATTATGAGGAGTAAAGAGTGTGTTCTTTTTCGTGATATAACACCCCATTCTTTCCGCAACGATGATTTGCTGACTTGTATACCTGATTGTAAACTGTGACTGTACATCCCCACTTCTTAAAACAAGCACTTCCTGTGAGACTAGTCCATCACTATTATCTGACACAAAACAACTTATCTTTAGGTTAAAGTGTGTTGTTACCACACCTTTAAAATACTTCAGAGTTTGCCTTAAGAATGTAAACAAATGCAAAGTGAGTACAGTCCTCAATCAGAGTAAGCTAAGCAGATACCTTTTCTGATACAGGCTTAGTAGGCCCTACATCACTGTGTATAGTCTCCAAAGGGCGCTTAGCTCTAATGTGTGGCTTTGTGTGTTGTTTAGCCTGTACGAAAGAGTCGCATAAATCATCCGCCCACCGGAATCACTTGTTGGACTACCTCTTCCCATCTGTACAACACAATCACTTGCGAGAGTACCGCTTTCCATCCGTCCATGACAATCACTTGCCGAACCACCTCTGTCCACCTGTTCAATCTCCTCCTCGCACCATATTAATGGGCAAAAACTGGTGGTCAAGAAAACGGAAACCAAATGCGAAAAGAAAAAAAGTTATTTCAGAACACCCAGGATACTTAACCACTCCAGGAACTAGTCAAACTCCAGAGTGACCTAATTAATCTGCCTCCATCACTTCACCTACATTAAGGAATTCTACTCCCCCTCCTTTTTCACCAAGGTCACCCCTGTACTTTACTCCTCCAAGACTAGTGATCCCTACAACTACCCCCCTCCCCCTCTCTTACCCAACTACCCGAAACTAACTCAACTCCTTTTGCCAACAAAACCCACTTTCCCCCAATCCACCAGACCAGGTCCAGTCTACGGCCCGTAACTACTCCACCCCGAGCCTGTTCCATCCACCAGACCAGGTCCAGTCTACGGCCCATAACTACTCCACCCCAAGCCTGTCAGTTCTCCCTTGTGCCTCTCCCATCCACCAGACCAAGTCCAGTCTAGAGCCCATAACTACTCCACCCCGAGCCTGCCAGTTCTCCCTTGTGCCTCTCCCATCCACCAGACCAGGTCCAGCCTACGGCCTATAACTACTCCACCCCAGTTCTCCCTTGTGCCTCTCCCATCCACCAGACCAGGTCCAGCCTACGGCCCATAACTACTCCACCCCAGTTCTCCCTTGTGCCTCTCCCATCCACCAGACCAGGTCCAGTCTACGGCCCATCGCTACTCCACCCTGAGCCCGCCAGTTCTCCCTTGTGCCTCTCCCATCCACCAGACCAGGTCCAGCCTACGGCCCATAACTACTCCACCCCGAGCCTGCCAGTTCTCCCTTGTGCCTGTCCCATCCACCAGTCAGAAGGATCCACAGGTACAAAAGATGCACCAAGCCCAGCTAGTTCCAGCCAAAAAGACTCCGGGAGTCATCAGGAAATTGATGTAACTTTTCTGACATGCCTTAAGCCAAAAATCGGAGTAAGTACCTCCATCTCATAACCATCCAACAGGACAACACACAGATCATGTGTTCAGTGGCGCAAGAGTCAAGCAGCCCCACAGACCCACCACAGCTAGCTGCCGATTTTGACCCAACCAAACTAAACTCATCATCACTAGCTTTACATGCCAAACTCTTCTGCTGCTTCTTGCTTTTCAACTTAGGACAATTTAAACAAACATGAATGACTTTATGACACCAAAAACACTTATTAACTTGCTTTGTAATGCTTTGTTTACAGTTTGGATGACAGTCCGATTGTGAAGGTTTGCGATTTTGCCTTCCATTCAATAACAATAGATAATGATTGGTTACATCCATCAATACCTTCTGTTTGGCATTTGCTTTGCTCGTAAAGTAAGTATTTTCATATAAACGCCAAGTTTATATTATCAGCAGATAGCGTCTCGATGGCAGTGACAATATCTTGATATTCTGATTGCATCATCAAGAAAAGACAGCAAACAACATCTAATTCTTTGAGGTCAGCTAATGACAATATAAATTCCTGCATTTCAAGGGTTTCTAAAGAAGGTTTTAATTTAAATATCAACTAGGTTTTTCATAATAAAAGCTGGTTAGGGATACCTTTGCGAGCAGAATTACGATGCACTTGCCATAATCATATCATAATCTGTGACTTGCTCTTTCTCCTTTTCTGTTTGATTTCAACAGTATCTCTCAATGCAACTTTCGCCAAGTCCTGATACTCACCTTCAACTAAAGGCAGCAAATTGAGTTCATGCAGGAGAGTTTCTCCCAAAACTTCAAGGTGTCAAAATTAGTGGAATTATGCAAGTTTCATCTATTTCTGAAACCATAATGACGATGGTGATTGGAATGGCATCACAAACCAAAAGCAACCAAGTAAAGTTAATACGTACTACTGCGCACATACTCGACTAATGACTTATCCATCCTAGAAACAACAGCTCATCATAAGACTGGACCCATAGCCTGTCAGAGTACTTAGGTTTATGTAAATATCCTTTATGTGGAACTAAAAATATGATTCAATACTTCACAACTTGTTCCTAGGAGGAATGCTAAAGAGAAGTCAGAGAACAATAGAGGGACACATTAGAAAGTTGTATCAACCAAACAACACTAGAATATAAAATTGCCTATTTTAATAAGGCCAGCCAAGGACGTGTTGAGTTAAGATCAGAGCTGAAATCTCAAACATTGGTCGGGTTAATGTACAAAGTTAGTTGGTAAATCACAAAATAACATATTTGAGATTGCTTTAAACAACATAAAATACGAATTTGCATAAAATCAAACTAGCATAGTGGCCCACATCATGTGAAAAAAATTACAAACAAAAATTAAATGAGTTCTTTTTAATATTACTTAACTAAACTCCAAAAATGAGGTTAATTAATTAACTTGATCAGAAGGTTGAACAATGAAGAGAAATTTATATAAATAAGGAAAGATAAACTAAGTAAAAAGTGAATGAAAAAGCCCCAGCCAGGAAAAGAGGAAAAAATATGAAACAAATCCAATGCACAAAGGTGACATCTTTTCTGAGAGGGGTAGTCACACACATTGGACATTGAAACACAAGTTCTTATATCCCAATATTAATGCTTAACTAAAGAAAAGGGAAAGGGAATATAAAAACGCTGGGATATTTTTAAATGTTCAAGATAATGGGGTAAACTGTTGTTGGAGTAATTTTGTTTTACTTCAATGGCTTAGCAGCAGATTCTATTAAATAGTTTTATAAAATTTAAAGTGAGGGTCAGTATTTATCATTGTATTTTTTTTTCATATTTTTTGATAAAGGAAAGATGCCGAAAAATAAAAACTTTTGTTTCAATGAATGATGGAAGAATGGTGGAAAGATAGAGAAAGATAGAGGCATTTTATTAAAGTGACCCGGCCAAGGTCGGAAACAGTTCCTCTTGATGATGATGATGATGATGAAGTTTCAATATGTCACTTTCTACTCTAGAAGCCAAAATAAGGCAAAAGAAGTCATATTTGTGCACTGGATTTTTCCAACATTTTTTCCACTTTCCATATGTGAGCTTTCTTTACTCAATTTTCTAATTTTTCTAAATTAGTATATTTTTACCTATTTTAATTAATTTTCACTATTGTATAATTAACTTAATCAGATATTTAAACAATATTAGAAACTTGCTACCAACTTTGGTTATATTTCAACAACCTTATTTTTCAACATGATCTTGGAAATTTTTATTTAGATACATTTAATAATCAGATATTTAAACAATATTATAAACTTGCTACCAACTTTGGTTATATTTCAACAACCTTATTTTTCAACATGATCTTGGAAACTTTTATTTAGATACATTTAATCCTTACAAAAATCTTCCAATTAACAAAAGGTTATGATCAATTAAGGATTATATTTTGGACTTTTCTAATCCTCTCTAAAAATGCTACTGTAAGTGCTCTTCCCCTTAGCTTGAGCAGTTAATGTAAATGTGATAATAATTCTGTTAACATTTGGCGGAGGGAGAAGCTTGGCGAGAGAGACAGGAATGGCCAAGGATATGCCAGACAACCCACCGTAATGACGATAATGAATTAGACTAGTCGGCCACCAAAACGAGTGTAAAATATAACATTCCTGTGTTACCCACCTCCACCAAGTGAAAACTCTGAATAATGGAGTGCTTTATGCTATACCATTTTCCAGACTGAAAGCTACCGACTGTCTTGAGAACCCCCCCCCCCCTCCCC
>CABFOW010003669.1:55169-70132 GCA_902141385.1 Timema californicum | reverse complement strand
ATCCATTAGCGTAATTAGTACTTAAAGCGTATAACCCAAACGGGTAGTAAGACGCGCTGCTAAATAATAATAATAATAATAATAATAATAATAATAATACTGTCAAAACAAGCGTAGCTGGGTGTCTACAGGTATCAAACTCACCCCCTAAGTGTAAGCCAGGATAGACTTAGAATATGATGGCTGAATCAAACCAAACTCGAGATAAAAAAAAAGTGTTGAAGCTGAATGTATATTTCCATTTAATATATTAAATATTTTTATATATTAATATGTTTTATAAATTTTAAATATAATACATATATTTAGATATATTTAATATAGCTTCCTATATTATATGTAAACATATTAATATTTTTACCTACAGATTATTATATTGGTTAATATTAAAAAGTTGGATTGTAAAAATGTATGAGCTCACATATTTTTCAGGTTTTTAAAACTATATTTCATATCCACAGTTTACTCCTTTAGGAATCATTAGTATCTATCGATAAAGTTGTTTATGTGTCAAAGGCTGTTTAAAATTTCCCTCTAAAAATTGTTAAAACCAGATTTCAACCAAACTCCATACTCAAACAAATCTTTCCTCAGAATATAAAAAACATATTTTAATTTGTTTCTGTAGCCCACATTGGTAAAGCTGAGGGATTCTATATTTTAGTATCTCTATTTTAATATACATAGTTTAAATTTATATAGAATAATAAAATTATTAATATTTTAAAATAAACAAGGTACTATTCAAATACATTATAAAATTAGGAAAAAATATAGATTATTTCCAAATATTGAATTCATTGTGTTTAAACCAAATTTCATACTTACCTAATTAATAAGTATCTGTATCTGAAAAAAAAGTCTAAATAACCTTTTTTTGGTGTTTGTGTCTAAATAAATTCTATTCATCTTCACCTAACCTAATGTAGCTTAAGCACATCTTTATTATGTTCAACACAAGAGTTTTTTACGGCTTAGTATGAGGAAGTGTATCCTAATCACTGCGGAGAAAGTAAATAAAAATCAAATTAACCAAACAGCCCAAGCTCCTCATCAGGATATCACCATATACTCATAATTATTGTGATCTTGATCTTAATGTAAAACTCCATATACCCCGCGGCCTCTGGTGTGGGTACCAAATAAACTAAATTGTAACTAATGCCCACGCCAGTGGGCACGTCGTCTATATGTCAAACTAGTGTGTTGGTGACGTGGAAGTCATGGTTCTAATCCTGACCGACTGTAATGAGGGTGGTTTCTCATAAATGTTTCCCCACTAATCTACCAGACTAATGCAGATACATTTCTTATAAAGTATATCCTACTCATTCCTAGCCTAGGCAAGTAAGCATGAGGATAACTGAACTTTAGTAGGACACTATGGGGATAAATACAAGTTCCCACTTTCGTTAAGTACTTTTAAATTAATTAATTTAATATAATAAACTTATAATATAAAAAAATCGCTGTTTATACGCCTATCGAATGAAGGGATATGATGAGGATGGTTAATTTATTGTAAATACTTTGGCATTTGCTTTGACAAAATATATTAATGTTGATAATAAAATAGCGGCATTTAACGTGTACTTTTTGAATTGATAGACTATAATCAGCACATGACTAACAGACTAATAATCTAATTCTATAACTTAAACACCACTCAGATTTTCAGCCTTGAGTCCATCACTATGAACCGGGAAGTCCCAATTTAAGCAGTGATTATTTTTGGCCATGCCAGAAATTGAACCTGCGATCCTTAGTCTAGAAGGTGAATACGTTACTTAATGAGCTAAGGTGTGGGTCTATAAAAGTTATGAAATCACTCCCGGCACATCTGACTAACCATAGTACGTTGGATTCATTTATCATAGTCAAACGAACAACCAAATATACTGGTGATATTAACCACAGTATGAAGTCGTGATGGGATAAAACAGTTTCTCGAAACATTAGATTCCTCTACCCCACTTCATAACAACCGGAAACAAGACAAAACAGGCCCCGCTATCTCTACAAAACGACGGAAACCAAATTAAACCCTTGATGGACATAAATTAAATTAGAAACAGAAAGCATTTCGGAGTTACATCACACGGATTCCATTTTACGTCGTAGGAAAACTAACGCCTTTTCACAGTTGTTATACCTTCTTCTCACTAGCGATAATCTTATTAGTGATGGACTTTGAAAGGACCTATGACGCGAAAGTTAAACTCCTCGCTGTAATTTGTCAAGTTGTCATTGTGGAAGGATGTCAACTTGGGGGGTTTTGCGGGTTGATGATCCACCCTTCTGTCCCTTTCATCTAATCCTTCCCCTCCCTTCCCACTAATTCACGACGCTTTTGTCACCTCTAACTTGTGATGAGGAACGGTTAGTATTACAATAATGAAGCCCAGAGCTGTAATTTGCAAATGGAAAGCGACAAAGACAGAGAAGAAGCTTGTTATTGCGTGAAGAGTGGACATGGACTCTCTCTTACAGCCTCAGTTCAATTCCCTGTAACTGTTACAGGAGTTTATCGACTCCGGATTTTATGTTATTATTCAATGCAGTTGTGGTAAATAAATATTAGCATTTATCAGTAATTTATTTTACCAATAAATGTTATATAATATAATCCAATTCACTTTCACTCAACATTTCAAATAATTGAATCACAGATGTAGGGATGTACAGGTAAATGTGTTGATCATATTATTATTATTATTATTATTATTATTATTATTAGCACCGCGTATTACTACCCGTTCGGGCTATACGCACTTACGCTAATGTGTAATGGTAGGGTTATTGTGAGATGAAATGAAGTACCTACAGTTTAACGCGGAATACGAACCATGGTGGAGGCCTGGCATTCCTCACATTCACAAGATGTCTTGTCAGAGGTGAAGTAAGGGTTTGGTAATCAGTTAAATCTGTGCCGGGTCCGAGGATTGAACCCCGGCCGCCAGCATAGGAGTCTGACACCTTACCCCTAGACCACCAGGTCACCCATCATTATATCGAAGTATTAACTTTACTGGTATTTATAAAAACTACCCGACTCTTTTACATTAACCCATAAGCACCGTTGTCAATATGGGAAGATGAGAAGAGAACTGTAATCATTGTTAATGTGTTTGGAGCCAGCGTCTTTGGATAGAATAAACTGAAAGGCAAACTTTAAAATGTTTTATATTTCGATTGCAATCGTTATAATTAGGCTACCTCCTCAGTCGTGCTAGCTACCTCTTTAGGGGCCGTAGGTACTTTTGTCCTGGTATAGCACGGTACCTAGTGTACGTGGACATGAAAAGGAGATAGGTAAGTCTAAGGACACAATAATCTTTAAAACTGTCAACTGGTTAGATTCAAATGGGGCAGATTATTTGAAACATCAAAATATTAGCATAATCTACAATGAAACGGAGCAAATATAGTGACTGCTGTGACAAAAACATGGTTAAATGACTACCAAGTTGCCTTGGTGAATAACGTTAATCTATATCAATAATAGGCTAATCAATAGAAACATAATATCGTCGACAAAAGAAACAGAATCCGTGCCTTAGTATTTAAATATTCGCTTAGTGGTGGATGGATTATTTGAATTTAAATATTAGCTTAGTGGTGGATGGAGGATTTGAACATTAGTGATCAGTAATGTGACAGCCCCACAAACAGCTAATTGGCTAGAAAATACTATCAATTAGGCCAAAAGGGTCTGAGTAATACAGTCATAACAAGACAAATAGTCCAATCAGAACTACACAAGAAATAGGATCCTCCATTTAAATTTGTTCCCAAATGGGACCCTGAGCATTAGGGTGGAAAGAAAACAGGGGTTAATATATATATATATATATTTAAATACAGTTTTATAATAGGTTGCAAAAGTTGCCTTTTGGGATAAGTTTTAATAATGCAATTTTTTGAAGCTCTATGGCAATGTTTTGAGGTGCCACAAGGTCCTTAAAATAGTAATTTTTAAGTAAACTACACCAAATAAAAAAAAATCGCAGGCTATAATTTTTATTTTAAATAATATTATTGACAAATATAAAAGCATATTTTTCATTTAAAACCTTAAAGGTTTTCCAAGAAGATATTTTTTTAGTTTAATATATTTGTTAATATATACTATTTTGGTGATTTTTTTTATGGAATTTCAATTAATAAAATACTATCAAAAACAGATATAAATATTATACTTGTGGATATATATGTGTTATTAAAGCAACATACATTCACTACAGGATAAAATTATTCACTTTTTATAAGTATATGTTAAAAATATTCAACAACATAGGGAAAAATATCACTAGCCTTTTCTGTTAAAGAATATCATTGTTACTTTACTTTTATATTGAAATGTTTCTTAGTTTCAAATTTTGGCACCATTTCTGCGATTCTATTTTAGCTTTTAAGAACCCATCTCTTTTAGAAGCCCACTATACGGCCAATGACGATTCAGTAACTAATTTTATCATTCTTTCAAAGGCTTGCGTGTGACACGGATAGCGGGGAAAGTCTACTGATGGAAGATCTTCATGACTTATGTGCTTGGTCATTGGTGGCTCTGTTATTTTGATGTCATAAGTGATAATATCAATATAGTCTTCAACTTTTAGATTTATAGCTGGAATATCACATTTTCTTATTCCTTCTTTGTGTTCTGTCCTGGCTTTAAGTTGTCTACTGAGGCCTAGCTATCTCACAAGTTTTGCGTTCGTCAGTGATCAAGCACAACAGAAGGTTTTCAGGTGTTGCAAAGTAGGTGTTTCTTTGAATGACTGGATCAATTATTTTCCGAAGATTCTCTGGGAGGTATCGGGAATACTTTATAAGTCTCCATAAGTGCTTTGAGCCATGAATACATGGTTGTTTCAGCCTTATGTTAAACCTAACAGGTGCATATACTTTAAGAATGTACTCTGCTATCGTATACAGCTTTTCTGGTGGATTTTATGTCCCCACATCCAAACGAAGTAGGGGATTTGCCATTGTCAGCCACCTTGGATGCGCAAGTTTACCTGGTTTCTACATAGATAGATCATAGAGCACATGCCACTAGACATTTTATGGCAAATATCCAATACATATCTTTGGTCTGTACTCAAGTCACCCATACCTTCCAAGGGAGGCAGACTATTTTCAATTGTTGTGAATTCAACTACTTGGAGTTATTGAGAGTTATCAAGTTTCGTGGCTATTTCATTCAACAAACTCATTTGGTCCTTTGATCTTTCCATCCAGAAAATAAAAGAGGTGACGTAATGGCAGTTCATTTCCACGAAATAGACAAATCATTCTTTGTAGCAGCTTTCATATTTCTTTTTCTAGTAAAGAGATTACACCATTAGTAGTTCCAGTATTAGTCACAGTTCTATCACATCCTACAGTAGCTATGTCTATGGATCAGTTATTAGCATTATAAAACGACACAATGCTATCCTTAATATCCTTTACAGTGCTAGAACGTGGTACCACATGTCCCAAATAATTCGAACCAGGTTCTTCAATAAGTTACATATGTTCTTCTACAACGGTTTTCCTATAATATTTGCTCCATATCTTTTCCCATACTACAGTTGTGTATCGTATTCCGTCAAAATAAAGTCCTTTGTTAGTTGTTGTTGTAGTGCTTTCATTATAGCTTTCTTTACAGTTTTTTCGATTCTTTGACCTATTTCTTTTAATATTCATTATATCGATTACTTTACGTTTGTCCTCTTCACTAATGAAGCCAATATCCTGAAGAACTGCACTTGCAATTGCTGCAGTAGCTCTATCAGAAACATCAGTCCGGTCACATACTGAAACTACAGAAGGCAGTTTTATGCGCATTTGTGAACTTGGTGTTGCAATCTAATAAGATGTTGAGGCCACATTATTTTCTTCTAGTGTCATGTCTTCTTCAGAATATTTATACGCTTTATCTATTTCACCTACGACACATTTTCCATCTATTCCATTCTTTTTAAGTACTTTTTGTCCCTTATAATTTATTTCTCTCTACAATACTTTGAGTTTTATTTTTTCTTTCAATACTTAAGTTCTGGATATTGTACATCAAATGCACTTATAACAATTTTTAGGGTTGTTCTTTGGTCTTTTAAAAACGTTTGCTCTAATTTCGGAACCTTATTTTCTTTCTCAACTTTACAAAATGCAAAATCATTCATTGGCAAGCAGGGATATCAAAAAGATGTTTACTCTAATTCTTAAACAAATTTAAATTTAATTAAAAAGCTTTAGTTCCTTTTGTATGTTGTGATCTTAAAATATTTCTGTATCTATCATGTTACTTTATAATCATGTGCAAGATACGAGTGTGGGATATTACAGAAATAAAAGTTCTTGACCAAAACCTTTCAATTTTTTGACCAATATTTCTGATACTTCAATTACGGTAGGTTCTTAGAAACACTATCTGGTTTTAGCTCATGCTTTATATGAAGTTAACACTTCATTACTTCTTCATAGGTCGACAGTAATATTTTACTAAGGTATTTTGGATAGCCAAAAATGGAACACTCGTGCGTTTGCCTAGTCTGTACAGTTATTGACAATGCAATTTTTACTTTACTGGTACAATATATACACAGAACAAAATAACACTATAGTCTATACAGCATGTAATCCGAATGCTTAGTAACATTTGGTGCTAAATTAATAATAAAAAAACTATAGTCTATAACACAAAAAGAAAAACTAGATGAAAAATCAACTCAAATGACACAGTTTCCCATTGGAATCGTAGTACATCACAGCATGAAGCTTAGAAAGCCACTGACTGTAGTGGAGCTTGTAGCTGCCTCTTTCCTCCCCTCTCAGACTACTAAGAGGCGCTTGTCACAGCTTGTTCAAGGTCATACTATACCTCAGCTATACTACTACTTGTCACTTTCTGTCTGATAGTATATTATAATATTTAGCACCGCGTCTTACTACCCGTTCGGGTTATACTCTTTAAGTACTAATTACTCTAATGGATTAGGAATTGGGAAGGTTGAATTAAAGGAAGTGAACCCGCATTTGCGTGGAGTGAGAGTGGAAAACTATTTAGGAAAAACCACCCCCAGTTCACCCGACCGAGATTCGAACCTCAATCTCCCCGTCATCAGCAGTAGAGCTCAACACGACAAGCGCGTTAGCCAACTACGCCACCGAGGCGGGTTGTCTGTTATTGATAGAACAAAGAATATCACAGTTAAATGTTTAAGTGAAAATAAATTAGTAACAAAAAATTTCAAAAATTTAAAAGATGTGCAAAAACAACAAAAAGTAAAAAGTTCAACCTATATATTGCACCTAAAAAAATGTATCCATTTGACTTGATATTTTTGTCAATTGACAACAATAGTAAAACTTACATTTCTATCTTCATTAGAAATTTTTATTCAAAAAACATATTGTCTTCAGAGATGTACAAAAAATATGAAAAAAATCACAAATGTATTAAACTTAAACCCATATATGGCGCCTTAAAAACGTTTAAGATTGCGTTGATGTTTTAGTCAGTTCATTAAATTAGTAAAAGACAAGTTTATATCACTATTAGACATTTGAATTAAAATCTTTATTTTTTCACTCCCCCCTACTTAGCATACCAAAAGTAAGGACTGCCAAAGCGATAAATTCAAGGCCTGAACACTCAATACCACCCACATATACCACTAGTGAACATTACTAGGTGAAGCCTACAATTAATAAGCTCAACTATACGATACCTCCAGATGGCACATAAGGCCATTATTGATACCTAAGCACGAAATGAATGGCGGCAACATCGTGACTTCCCAGATATAACTTTCTAGAAAGATCTTGTCCTAGTAATATATATATATATATATATACACATATAGTGTGGATTGGCAGCCTGAATGGGCTAGAATGAATAACTTTCTGGAACCTCCAAGAACCATATTTACGGAAAAATGTTTCAGACAACGTGACGCAACGTCATCCCCTGCCTTCGGCAAAGGCAGTCACAGGATGACCAGCGGATGCGCGGCCAAGCTCAACGTCAACTTGATGAAGACGATAGCCCACTTATAGTTTGCGTTTTGTTATGGGAGTATGAGCACGTTGTAGTTAGAAATAGGCGAGGCTCAGTCTAATGGGACACGCTAACACAGCACTGCTCAAACATAAGATAGGACTTATTGATACTATTTTTATGGATGTTTTAACATACATAAGGTTGAGTACTAACTACTTATAGCAAGACGTACTGAATACTTTTTGTTTTGAGCTGGAAGCGGTTTTAGCACGGCGTAATTATATCATTGGAAAATTTTCTGACTAAAGACTAAATACAGTTTTCTTAAACGGAAAGCCTCTCTAGTTGTAAATGTATAATAAACCAGTTTTATTATTTTCAGACAGAGTTGGACAGCCTAAACTATAGATAATACTTGGATATACAAGCTATTTTGTGTGTACACCATAGTTTACCACCTATCCGGACCAATATTTGAATAAAATTGCTTTTAAATTACTTGTTATAACTTTAATATTAGCTAGTAGATAATTTAAATGATTTTTATAAGTAAATTAAGGTATTTCCCAGTGAGTTGGTTTATAAATTATTGTATCTATTTATCTAGTTGTGTTTAAAAGAATGTTGTTATATATTAAGTTAGTGTGAAAACTAATGTGCATTTTCAATTAGCTGTAAAATAATGTTGTTCACTGTTAAGTTAGTGTGTAATTTTCTTCTTCAGATAATTGGCGTGTAAAATAATGTTGTTATATATTAGCTTAGTTTATAAATTAATGTATTTCTTCAACTAGTTGGTGTGTTAAATAATTATGTTCTGTATTAAGTTGTTGTATAAAATAACGTTGTTCTGCAAAGAGTTGATATGTAGGATAATTTTTTTTTTTGCCCTTTGCCTTGTTAACTACTTAGATTCCCAATCGAGTAGGTGTTACGAGAATATTATTATTCTCAAGGGTGTCCACAATAATTACAATTATATGCTTTGCCCAGTTGGAATATTTGAGGCTATTGATTTTAAGAAAATTGAAGTGTAGAGTAATGTTATGTCCATGCGAGTTGAAATATTGATTCGTGTTTATCAAGTCAATTAGAGCTTAGTAGTAAAGTTACTATTAATTGATTTGAAGTTTAAGAAAGTATTGTTATCAAGCAAACCGGCATTAACCCAGTAGACATTGATATACATTTTATTTTAAAAAGTGTGTATTTTGGAATGTAAGAGGTTTATCTAAAAAAGTTCGGGGTGTAGAGTTATATTTTCTAGTCAGCGCGTGTTAGAGAATATTGTACTTAATTTAAAAAAAACCGTTTAAGATAATGTTGTTCTCAAGCTTGCTGACATTAATTTAAAGACTAGCTGGTGTATCTGTTCTGCACGTGGACTTTATACAGATATATTGTTCTTTTATAGTATATAAAATAAACCCTAGGTAAAAGTAACTAAATCTTAAATTATGTTTAAATACTAATACTTAATTGGTTTAAATTGTGTTACAAAACGTGAAAAGTAGGTTTACTAAAACACAATGTCAAAAGAGAAGTATGGGCAATATGAATATGTGCTAAATTCTGGAATTTCTTTTGAAGATTAGGTTATAAATTCTCTATACACAGCATTTGAACCTTATCCTGTTGGTTTGAATACCAAAAGAAAGAAGAGTGACTGAGCATACATAACTGTTTGTTAAATATATATAAAACTAATTAAGGTTACATAGAGCTGTAACAGTTTACAGTTTAGAACAAGAATTAATTATTTTCAACATTTCTTGCCTATTTTGATCCGATATTTTGAATCCACCAAGATATATTTTTAGAGAACATTATCTTAAAACCTATCGGCATAACATATTTCAGATTTCTAAGATGCTTAGAAGTGTTAAAAAAAATCATGTGGACAGAAATATATCAAAACTATATCGAATTAGGATGTTTGACACCTAGCTGCACTCTTTATATAATTTCTTCTTCTACAGTCCCAAGATAACCACGACATTTTCAACAAAATATTAATTACTTCAACCAATACATTTTATAAACAATCTTTGAAACGAAACCTTAATAGACTATAAACTGATTGCGCAAATGAATGCAATCGATAGAAAACGCAATATTTGTCTAAGAGTGATCATATTATTTGTAAAAAAAACTATAGCGATTGTTAAAAACCTATTGGTAAAAAGAGTATCACAGTTTAACAACGAGCATAAATTAAATGAAAGGTAGTTAAAAGAGACATAGTTATCCTTGAAATTATTTACAAAATTTTTATTTTCACTCTACAAAAATAAGTTGTTTAATTGAGTTATCTTAATACATTCCAAGTATATTCTTAATATTCTATGTCTCCTAAAATTATACAGTGGTTTGGAAGTGAATGAGCGACAAAGAGACAGACAACATTTCATTTTACCTGCCTCGTTGGCGTAGTTAGCTAAAGCGCCAGTCGCGTTGAGCTCGACTGCCGAGGACGGGGATATCTAGGTTCGAATCTCGTTCAAGTGAGAGGTGGTTTTTCCTATTATGGTTTTCCACTCTCCCTTCACACAAATGTGGGTTCACTTCCTATAAATTCAACCTTCCCAATCCCTAATCCATTAGCATAATTAGTACTTAAGCGTATAGCCCGAACGTGTAGTAAAACGTGGTGCTAAATTTAAAATAACCTTATTAATTAATTTAAATTTTATTTTGAAAATTTAAAAATGAAACATGGATACGAGAATCGAACCCGTGATGATTATCATAATACGCCACTGCTCTAACCACTTATCAACCCAGGAATCATTCCGTGCTCACGGTCATTCTTCACTCATATTTTTTTAAGACTAAGGGCCAGTTTCATAGTCAAATTTAGTACGCCTCAAGTGCGGCGCTACACTAAATACAAGACGACACCTACCTAAACCAGAATGGAATAGGCCGTTCTCGCATAGGAAACTGGCCCATTCCATTCTGGTTTAGGTAGGTGTCGTCATGTACTTAGTGTAGCGCCGCACTTGAGGCGTACTAAACTTAACTATAAAACTGGCCCTAAGTCTATGAAGGACGTGCGGAAATCGTCGGATACAAATTTGTGATTTTATTAACATCACAAACTATCAAATAACACAGCCAACTTCAACTTCCTAGATAGCTCAGTGGTTAGAGCATTGGCGTACTAAGTTAAAGGTCCCGGTTTCGATTCCCGTGTCCAGGTCATCTTCCAATTTTCAAAATATGATATTTAGTTGGAGGATTTCTCACTAAAATGCACAAAAATAAATTAGGGCTATTTAATTCTTAATTTATATTAGTTTAAAAATGAAACCCAGACACAGGAATTACACCAGGGATCTTTGTTCTCACGGGTTTTAATATAGTGTCCAGGTGTGATTTTAAAAGTTATTTAAATTAATCGAGTTGTTGTCTCATCCTAATAAGTATTCCCGTAATTACAAGGATTTGCAAACTGTTTGTTGATATTTGTTTTATTTTGATATATCAGTAAGATTTAAGCTTTATAGGTCTCCTGGTTTTGGAGTTATAGCATATACCCACAAACACAGCTACATTAAAACATACAAATAAAACATAGATTTTAATTGTCGTAACATAATGATAAAAACATCTGGTGAATATCTGTCATGAGCATAGTGGCATTATCTAAAACCTTTTTAAATTAAGAGAAAAGGTTTTCATGAAATTCCATTACACCCTTGGCGGAAATTCAACAACTGTTTACATCATCATGTGAAGAAAATTAAAATATTATTTTTGTATAAAAGTAAAATTTGATTTATTTTTACCATAGATTTTGCTATAAAAACTGCATAAAACACTGACCTTTTTTTCGACTCCCCTGCATCCCCACCTTAAGACAGGTAGGATGGGGTGCTCTGTTTGTCTACACTGAGTCTTTTGTACCCTTCACATTTCATAATTTGAGTTTCTTTATTTGCTACTAAAATAATAACTCTAGTAGAGAAATAGTTTCTTCAAGACTCAAGTTCAAACATCAATACATACTTACTTTCAAAGAGATGCAATGTTAGAATAACATCTTTCTTTGGATGATTTAATTTTTAGGTTCATTAAAGTTGGTGGTTCATAATAAAAGGAACTTTTAACAGTAATGAAATTCTATGTGGAACGAAACAACTTAATCAGGATCATCGTAGCCGGATGCTTACGATAACCAGGTCAACTAAATCCAGGTTTGAGTTATATATATATAGCGGTGCGGGACGGTGTTCCGGTAACTCTATTAAGTAAAACACAAAATTCAGAAAAAAAAATCTCTTTAGAAAGACGTGATACGCAAATCAACTACATACATAAGCATGGTGTTTTATTTAAAAAATAGCTACTTATACCCGGCACAGATTTATCTGTATTACCAAACCCTTCCTTCACCTCTGACAAGGCATCTTGTGAATGTGGGGAATGCCAGGCCTCCACCGTGGTTTGGATTCCATGTTAAACTGTTGGTCCTCCATTTCATCTCACAATCACCCTACCATTACACATTAGCGAAAGTGCGTATAACCCGAATGGGTAGTAAGATGCGGTGCTAATAATAATAATAATAATAATAATAATAATAATAAGTTACTTATGTGAACAATAGTTTGTGTGCCCAACAATGACAGATACGTTCCCTAACACACAGTCTTGTTTTCTCTCAACACAAGAATCACCAAATAAAATTACCGATGCCAACTTCATTTTAGATCTGGGCTTGATGTTCGATGCGTTACAGGAACTCAGTTGAGCGAGGCTTTGCAGCATCAAAATGTTGGCCTAATCTTTGCAAACGAAAAATTAAAATTAGTAATTTATTCATTTAAAAGTAGATATTCAGTACCAGGTACTTATTATATTATGGCCCTAAAAGCAGTACAAAATTTTAATTTTGTGGGAGTTCCTCTTCATAAAAATTAAGGATGCCTATAGGTCCTGAGAAGTTCTAGGAAGCATTGTACAATCAATTGAGAAGAGACTGTTGAGTGAACAATATTTGGAGATTGTTAACTTGATAAAAGTAATAGACATGAAAAACTGGCCCGAAAATGTGCAAATAACTTATGGGGGAAATGAAATGAAGAATTTCGCTGCCAAGTTCAAACTCAATGAAAGTCAATTAATTGGGAGTTTCCGGAAATATGTACATAGTAAGACATTTCCGGACAGTCTTGTTGTGTTGAAGAATTTAATCAAGTTAGTTGCTTATATCTTCTAGTGAATGCGAGAGGGGTTTCTCCCAGATGAATTTGATTATGACATCACTAAGAACATCTTTTAAGACAACAACCATCTCTGGTCTTTTAATTATAAGAATAAATGGACCCCCGATTCTTAAATATATATAATATTAAATAAAATAGCCCAGACGGAAAGCACACCCTTAGGTTTCTTTAATTAGGTAGGCCTATCCCAAGCTTAAGCTTGCACATTTTCTTGGTTTTGGAAATACCCACGGCAGTAGTGACGTAGTCCTAGAAGTAAGACTTTAAATATAATATGTAGAAGGTATAAAAAGTGCCTGTGTAACATTTTAAAGTTTCCTGAGTATTATATGCTAAACTATTCCCTTTCAATGTTTTCTGGTTTTGGAGTTGCTACATATTTCATCACGTGACTTAAGGCATCAACGTCACAATATAATGTAACGGCAAAGAAAATAAAAAAAACCAGATGAACGCCTCAAGATTTCTTCAAGCACGTAAATCTATGTCAATTAATGTACGATTTTTTTTTTTAGTTTTAGTTATAAATGAAGTAGTGGCTAAGTGGTTGAGGCTATCTGGCTCATTAGAGTATATATAATAAATAAACCCTATATTTCACACTGCTAGGTTTCCTGTGATGAGAATGCAGAATTAAATTTTTAAATATTGACGCAACCCGAACCGGCAGCAAAGCAGCCCAAAGCCGTCAGGATCTCAATATGGGTAAAGGTATATCATATAAATGATACGGAACTCCGCACGGATTTTCTCTTTCCATTGTTAAAAATGTAGATATTTACTCAAAACTCGCATTATATGTGAAAGTAAATAATACAAACTACCAAACAGGAGCCTAAATTACACTATATTTACATAAAACATTTTTTGACTCCCAGTTTTATATTTTTATTTTTAAAGAATTATAGTCCTCATTAATATATCTGTACCAATAAAAAAATATAGTTATTTGGTTCACAAGGGTCAACACTTCTTAAAATTTATTCTCTAGATTAAAAGTTTCGAAATTTTACAAGAGGTTGCACATATTCAAGTCATAACGCCGTTATTAAATTACTAATTTATAAATTTGACCAATAAAAAATGTAAATATTGACTATTGAGTATTAAATGATAGAGATAGATCATTGCTGTACAAACACTTCCTCTAAGAGGTTAAAGGGAAAAGAACATCAACCTTTTTACTTACACACGTACTCTATGTCATTAGAGATCTATTGCGTTAGAACTTAAGTAACATTTCTGTACAACTAAAGCTCACAAAAATGTATTAGTATGTATTACAATACCTCAGAATCTATTGGTTTTATAAAAATATATTTTACATAAAAGTTTTTTATTTTTATAGTACTACAATTTCCAATGATAAGTTATTTAGTATCTCAAATAGTTGAGGAAATATGGACATTTCCATTTCTGTAAAATACTCTAAAATTCATATTTGCGGGAAAATGAAAATCATTTTGTTTAGATTCTTAATTAACGCCTAGATATGAATTTTAATCAAAATCGTAAGAGCCGATTTTGGAAAAAAACACATTTTTTTCTATCGTCGCCTATAAGTAAACTACTCTTAATTTTAGGGTTAGACAGACACACAGAACCAACGGTATTGCAAAAAACATTTTTTTATGGTTCGGGTGGTCATGTAACATTGACATTCATCAACATCTCGGCATAGATTTTTATGGTTACCTTTGGTGTTCGAAAAATTACAATATATATATATATATATATAT
>CABFOW010003669.1:0-50216 GCA_902141385.1 Timema californicum | reverse complement strand
ACGTTGCAGTACGAATTGTGTCACAGTTAGGTCTATTTATTATTTTTTAGTATCCTGTATTACTACCCGTTCAGGTTATATACTTGTGTAGAAATTAGTCCCTACAATAATGTGTTAGGGATTAGTAAGGTTTAATTTAGAATAAGTGTATCCAACTTTGCTTGAAGGCAGAATCAAATACAATTTAGTAAAAACCATGCTCAGTACACCCGACCGGGATCTAACTCCAATCTCCCCGTCTTCATCAGTCTAGTCTACTAGGAGAGTAGCACCTCAGGCCATGCGGTCAGCGCAGTTGGCACACTGCTTCACAACTTGCTTCCCAACTTCAGATAGCATACTGCGAGATCGTTAATTTATTGGGCCAAGGTGTGTGAAAATCCACTAATATTAATACATTTAAATCAAAGAAACTTGTTATTTTTGTTGCAAAATTTTTTTAAACATATTAATTTATGAAAAGTATAAAATTTGATAAGTCGAAGGCCCTGATTTTATTTTATACATTTTATCCTAGAAATCGTACATAAATTCGAATATCAATCCGTTATGTAGCTCATCAGATCAACAGCAGAGTTTAAGAAATAATAATTGTATATGTATATAACTATCAAACCATTCTGACTAGCATCAATCAATACAAACAATAGACACAAGTACCTATGATCTTTTGTTTTGTAGTTATTTCCTTTCATGATCATAAGTCGATATCTGGACCAATATTATGTGATAAATGTGGGGGTGTCAAAATTAAAGTTTTGTTTGGGCACACAACTATGCTTGAGGCAGCCATGATCTTGAAGTATCTTTAATACCTCATCTGGTTACCACGTGGAAACTAACTAATCCAAAATTCAAACCAAGACCTCTCAGTCGCGGCTCTTTGATGCCTATCACGAAACGTTCTCGCCCTACTGATACTGGTTCACGTTGGAAAATGTCACGAAACTTTAGCAACGTGTTTCTCAATAGCGACAGGGAAGTTTCTAAATTAAGGCACATGTTCATAAAGAGGGTGCTCGCACACCCCTGGCTGAGGGGCGTAGCTACGCCACGTGACGTCATTCCAACCAGGGGGTCCCTCCTAACTTGGAACGTGTGTTTTAAGGTCGTGACCGCGCAGTAAGAACTCGGCACACAAATTAGCGGGCAAACAAACCTCGGACGGAAAGTCGAGCACTTTCACCTCTCCTCCTTCTTCCCTCCCTCAGAAACACTTTTTCCGTTTAGCGACCTTCTGTAACCTTTCTACCGGGGTAGTAATATCCAACACAAGTAAAAAATTAAATACAAGCTAGTGTATTAATTAAACATGTATATGTTCGCTGTAAGCTCTAGTAGTAAACTTTGGTGGTAAGAATTAAGCCTTGACTACAAATTATTTATCTGAAGGGCCGTTATTCCGTAACCCGACAGAGATACTTCATAATAACAGATTGCCCTGTGCATAGAATCTCTAAACGTAAATCTTTACTTGTAAGGTCCTTAATTCGTAATCCGTAAGAGATCGACTCCACAGTAAACCATTGCTGTGAATACAGCATCCCTATCTGTTAGTTCAAGTTATGGTAGGTCTTTAATCTGTAATTTGTAAAGCTCGTCTCCACAATAAAGGACTTATATGCACAGAGTACTTATCAGCAAGTCCAAACGCCGTAAAGTCCTTAGTCCATAATGAGTAAAGATTGGCTCCATGGTAAAGGACTTATCTTTACAAAGTCTTTATCAGCAAGTCCAAAATCTGTAAAGTCCTTAGTCCGTAATGAGTAAAGATCGGCTCCATGGTAAAGGACTTATATGTACAAAGTCTTTATCAGCAAGTCCAAAATCTGTAAAGTCCTTAGTCCGTAATGAGTAAAGATCGGCTCCATGGTAAAGGACTTATATGTACAAAGGCCCTATCAGCAAGTCTAAAAGCCATAAAGTCCTTAGTCTGTAATCCGTGAGATATTTACTATGTAATAACACAGAGTAAGTGTGTAATCCAAGTTCTTTAATCTGTGTTCCCGTAAGAGAGTGACTTCATAATAACAGACTGATCGCTACACACCTATTCATAACTCCGTACTCCGTAAGATTATTAATTTGTAATCAGTAAGAGATATACTTATTAGGGACGGTCTTATGACTCCTAGATAAATATTAATCTGATAAATAAATATTTTTATCTGGTGGATAAGTTAAAAGTGCGTCTTGTGACTGCCAGATATCATTTATCTGCCAGATAAAATATATTTATCCATCACATTTTTTATCAGGAGATTTAAGTACCTGATTACTTTTATCTGAAAGTTAAAATGTTTGTTGCCATAGTGACGCGTTGTTTTTAATGAGGTTTCACCAATCAGGATCGGTTTTAGGTTAACATCTTGGTTCACTTGTTTAGTAAGCACAGGCCCGGGCTCTAACTATATAAAGTTAGAACATTATATTCAATTTATATAAACTGAAAAGCTATTTGTCGAGTTATATTTATATAAGAACAAATTATCAAAATGTGAGTACAATAAATGAAATTTTGTAAACGCTGTGCCCAACTATCGACCACATTTTGGTAGACACCGAAATTAATACTTGCAAGACATCTTAGCTTCTGTGCTCACGTGCTTCTGTCTACTCGCACTCGTTTATCCGCCATTATTTAACAAATATAAAGCGTTCTCACCACTCGCTAGGTTGTAATGCTATCAGCAGGGTTTATACGCATGCTCGCACCAGTAAAAACAGTCCCAACCTTGCGTGTTCTTCATAAAAATATATTTATCCTACATATAGCTATCCGGCAGATAAATTCAGTTTATAAGACGCGTAAAACATTTAAGTAATTGATAACTTTTATCTGGTAGATAAATTTAACCTCTCAATAGCAATATTTATCCGGTAGTCATCAGACCAGCCCTTATTGAAAGATTGATTTGCTCACAGAGATGCTATCCTTGAGTCCGTAATCTAAACTTTATTTCTTACCGAAGTCCCTCTACAACTTTGCTTGGATCTAATCCTACATTGAAAAGCGTCAACGCCATAGTCCGCGCACATGTTGACTCACCACCAGCCATCGCTTGAGAGACGGTGAGCCGATAAGAAGCCATCAGCTCTATATCTCGCTGCGCTCGGTCTTGAAAGAATACCTAAAGATGTATGGATATATAATGGAGTATAATTTTTTTTATTGATCTCTATAAGAATTAAAATTATTATTTACATTAAAAGTAAAATTAATCTTCGCTTATTAATTATTATTTGAAACCTAAGTCCCAGAAGCCCCAATGGTCGAGTTGCCTCATGCTGTAACTTATTTACTATTAAATATACACATAAAAAAACTCTATGTTGTTAATTCCAGAGAAAGCTAGACTACCAAGCGGCCACCGCCATCAGCGATGCTAGTGCAAACATTTGAGGGTAGAGGTTGTTAGTTGGTCAGCACAACGCGCCCTTTCCGGCCGTTAATCTTGCTACTTCTTTTTTCAAGTAGCTCCTCATTTGTCATCAAGAGGCTGAGTTTGACTTCGTTACAGACCCACCGAGCCAGTACATTTACATAACGATTTAATCTTATAATTAAAAATAAGGACAATCGCAGCTGGGGTCGCATGCTCTAACGCGTCACTCTTGGATTGCTGGTGATGGGCAGATAGGGTTTCAAATCCCGGTAGGATGTTCCGAGGATTTTTTTACTAAATAGTTTCCCTTTACGAAAATGCAGATACATTTTATTAAGATATTGTGGAAAAAATAATATAAGCGGGAATGGTTGTTTGTACGAAATGCGGTTGTTTTATTGTTTGGAGAGAGTAAAACCATCCTTAGTGCATCTGAATGGGAAAATAGCACGGCCCGACCCCCTTTCTAAGTCAACAGCGCCAAGTGCAATGTGAGTCCACCACTTGGAACCACCCGACTATGTGTAGGGGTAGCGAGCTTTAAATTAAATGAAAGCTACGTCGTTACACTCCGTCTATTTTCATCAAACTTTTTGTTGTTGTATTTGTTTGTGAAAAAATTAATTAGTCATGAAACGTTTTGTGTGTATAAATCTTGCGGGTCTTCACAAAGGTTTGTTAAACTACCCGCTATTGTTTACCAGGGAGGGGTCCCTCCGTTCTTTGTCAGTACATCGCCAGAAGGCGTGGTTCACAGGATGAGGCTATGTCCACACGGTTCTTTGTCTCCGTATGTGTAGAGATTGCGAACCCATGCATCAAACATGGTAGAGAGTCACGGGACGCGCATGAGTAGGACAAGAAACAGAGCACACAAGGGCCGCTGGAGGGTTCAAGGAAAACGTGTCCTCTGATATGCGATTAGGAATAAAGCTACCTGTATCTACATGGATGCGTGTTGGTACTTTTGAGTGGGCTAATGTCCTCTTTGTGAATTATAAATGTTCCAAACCTTTAACACAAAGCTCATCTATACGTAATTTACGCTAATCGGTGAATGCCTGTACGCTATTATGACAAGGTTCCCGATGAAATTACAAAATTTGTAGAGGTATCTAAAAATATATTTGTAGATTTGTATAAAATCACATGACGTCTGCATCTTCCCTGTAACTTATTTGAAACCTTGTGATTCGGACAAAAAAAAAAAGAAAGTTGACTTTTGAGTGATTTTTCTCCTGGATACGGTGACTTGCCTTGTTTACATTTGGAAGGATTTAATCAAAAATATGAATTGATGTAGATTATACTACTTTGTTTAAATCGTACAAATGTGCATGTGGAATAAATTACAGGCTAATCTAGTCTTCTTTACCGGAAAAGGGGAGGTCGCGTTTGGAATCCAGTTCAGAAAAATTTAGAGTGTTATTTACCATAGAGGTTCTCACTCTCACTTCACGAAAATGTTGATGCATTAAATCCAAACTATAACTTAATACTATCTCACCCATTGGCGTAATTAAAAATCGCATAGTCCGGACGGGCAGTAAGATGAGGGGCACACAAATTCCTTTATTTCTATTGTGTACCACGTCGTACCAACCATCGACGCTAGCAACATATTTGATCTAATAGGCCCTGAATAAGGAAGATAAAATTTAGGAGAAAGTTATCTTCATTTTCGTGTAGGAAAAGTGGGAAACCACTAAATAAATACATACTGAATTTTTTTTGTCGAGATCTGATCCTTGAGCCTTCGATCACCTTATTTATATAAAAAAAATTGGCATCAGTAGGCTCTACCTGGCAATAAACTGAAACCCAAATCAGACTAAATGAACCTGACTTTTGGTCCACGTGCCCACCGATGTGTGCGGCATCATAATTAAATACAAATATTATTTAGTGGTTAGATACGATATAATAAATATATTTATCAAACGAATTAATATTTTATGTGTTTCTTGTTTACCAACAAACGATGGCAAACGAGTGTTTATTGCTGCCCCAGTCTAAATAAGAATAGTTCAAAACATATTCTTGCTTACATGCAAAGTGCTAAGTCAATCAAGGCGCTGTAAAAACTAGTTGTGTCTCAATTGTTATATTACATTTATAATTTCAATTCCTGAGATATGAAGTACTCTACTCTGACGTAATGACGTAGTGCATCCTATCACTCTCATTATAAACATCGCTACATTGAACTTTCGTGAGATCAAGTTTTGGCGAAAGTGTGAAGAAAGCTTAGCTTGACAAAAAAGAATTATATAAAGCAAAAACATGCCAAAACAAACATGTTTTCTTGGATTGTATTGATGTTGCAGCACAACTTATGTTTTGTTCCTTTTTACTCCATTTGTTTTCTTTTTCTTGTTTCAGACAAACCTGGCAACTTAACAAAGAAGAAAAAAGACAGAAGTAAAAAAAAAAGCTACTAATGACAGAAAACTTTGGAACATCGATCTTTGTGTGAATCTGTGAGCAACTAAAAAAAANAAAAAAAAAAAAAGTAACACTGACTTGAAAAGGGGGAGAAAAGTGAAGTATGAAGGAACCAATGATCTACGTCAAAAATATGAAAAACAGATCAATCCCGCCAAGTGAAAGATGATGGACGCATTTTGAAAGGGAAAAAGGGGTTATTTTTAGGATGTGAATGTTTAAGAAACAAAGTAGTTTTGTTCGCGCAGTTATAGAATATATCCCGTGCCAACACGAACATCGATCCGTGTTAAAACGAGGGATGTAGTGTTTTTTTTTCTGGATGTTGGAAGTGTTTTGACGTTTCTCTGTCACCTTAGTGACATTAAATTTATTAGAGACCGTTTCCTTTTTCCATTTTCTCTCTCCCCTACTTTTTGTTTTCCCCAAAAATCCTGTTACTACCACACTGAACTTAGAAATACAATTTTGATTGTCATTTCAAACAGGTTGATGTATACAAAGTTTTGGAACCACTTTATTAATGTATTGTTGTTAAAATTAATGGTTTTTGAGTATTTCTTATCAAATAAAGTTAAATATTTTAAACGTAATAATATTTTTTATAAATACATGTTTTGTTGATCTTGTATTGTACCCAGATATTATTTTAAATTCAATTAAAGATTTGGAATTGCAAATAAATGTGCCCATTTACAGAATGGACAAATTAACAAATCAATTATGTATCTTGATTTTCTACTAATGGATATTTAGAGCATCTTTACTAGTTAATACAAATACATTTTCTGTGGCCAACATTAATCATTTTGTACTAAATTATAAGTGCTATTTATATACCCACCAAATTTGCAGCTGCAGATCACATATTTTAACGTAAGCTAGAAAGTAGATGTAAACGTAGATATAGTAGCTTTTTATAGCTGTCAGATATGTCCATTCTTAATAAAATTGGGATATGTGTGACATCTACCAATTTTTACATTTTAACATTGTTTAGTTTCATATAAAGAGACTTTAGCCTCATCAATAACAATATAATAATTCAAATATCATGATAGAAGTTAATCTCATATATTGGCTATTTTACTAAATTGCAAATTATAAGTAAGCATTTTGGCAAAGTAAGTGTTACATTTTTTTAAATAGGGTTGTTAGTTACTTTTCTTTTGTAACAGTTTACTAGCTGTTAGAAATTGATCTTAGTTAATTTCAAACAAATTAATTAATCAGACTAACACTACACTAGTAATCAAAGAACACTAAGACTCTTCATTGCATAACCACCTTAAACTTAAATACGTAATTTAGTTGAATGAAAAAAAAATCACATTAATAAAATATCAAACTTCGTATACGTATTGACTGCAGACAATATACCTAATAGACATGAGGAATAAATAGTATTTAAAAATACTTTGTTTCATATTTTACAAACCTAATTTATAATCCTAAGAAGAGTACTAGAATAACCAGAATGTATATCTGCAGGCTGAGACGTAGGTGGAAATATAATGTGAAAGTGGATTTGATAAAGGCTGGGTGTCAGTTAAGGGATTGAAGGAAGATAACTCGGGATAGGACTGAATGGTGAACTAACGTTCTTCAGGACATGGATTTTCGAGTTAATTAAGGCCAGTGTGTTAGCTAGTTAGTCCCATGACTTCTTTAGAGCTGACTGACAGCTCACAGCTGACAGCTTACGGCTTTGAAAAGTTACCAGACCAAATTATGTATCCTTACGCCGAACCTTATGATCTGAAAAAACATATGTTTAGCAGCTGTCATTTTTGACCGTCAACATTTAGGTATATACCTAAATGTTGACTGTCAGAAGTCAACTGCTAGCTGTCAGTCACCAAAGAAGCCATGGGGCTACTATAGTTATAAATATGTGTTTGTCTGTTTGCCTCTACATAGCTTTGAGCCCCTTTATAAAGGTTGACAAAATATGTTGCACACTCATACAAATATCGGAGTATATTGGTTTCATACACTAGGGCAGGCCACCCTAACAGCGTGAGGAATATCCAAACATAGACAGGAAATTGAGAAAGAGTGAAAAATATTTCCTTTCATATGTGTAAAAGTATTATTTAAATAAGATAATAATTCAAGATTTTGAAATAGATTTGCCATCGAAAAAATATAAAATTTTCTATAGTTGGATAAGGCTGTATCTAAATTAGTTAGGAATTAATTAGTAATTTATGTTAAATAAATATAGGGTAAACTCTTTTTAAGTGATTGAGATATATTTTGGTCAAGATTAATATGACATTATGTATTGCCTATTGTGACTTAGAAGCCAAAAGCAGGAACATTTTGATATGAGTAAATACATATTTTATTTAACGTTTTACCACCACACATCTTATCCTAAATACATATAAATATTCAAAAATATATACCTTTGGATAGAATAGTCAAATACTATTTTAAATTAAGCAAATGTGTTTATTAATTAATATAACCTAATTAAAATATTTCTGAATAATCTTGATCTCACAGTCATTGGCAGTCTATTCTATTGAAGAGTATCATGTTAGACCACGTGCCCACCTAAGCAGGTAACATTATAAATACAGAAAGGTAATGTTTAATGTCCATTCAAAAGAAGAATGAGACATACTTATCAATGTTGATTATGTTTAGGCCTACTTGCATCAGATATGTAAATACAAATACTATTTTCTCTTTATCTCTGTGTCTTAGTAACCGTCCCGGCTATCCACAAATTTTAACTACACTAACACCCTCTTCAATGGCTGAATGGTCTAAGGTGCTATTCCCATAAGAGACTAGACTGTTGATGACGAGGAGATCATGGTTCGATCCTGGTCAAGGTGTATTAAAAGGTTTTTTCCTAAATGGTCTTCCAATGTATATCCTCGCAAATGTGGGTACAGTTCCTCTACATCCAGCCTTACTCATCTCTGACCCATTAGCGTAATTAGTAGACTACACAAACGTATAGTTAGTAATGGGTAGTAGTAATACGTGGTGCTAAATAAAACCTACACTACTGTGAACCTCGAACTTCCTGTCATCGACAAACCAGACTACGTAAGATTGGTGCTTAGTACGCGTTACCACCTGGAGGGTAACAAATAGTCGATTACGGAACTAAAGCATTGAGATAGCGAAAAATATATTAAATTAGTTTTACAACTAAGAAAGTAAAATTTAACAGATATGTTAACATGATTTGGAATACACAGAATTTGATTGTAGTCGATTTAATAATATATTGGTTTCTATTGTTCATTATTAAGGCCTAGGAAGTCTCTAAATTTTAGAGCTATGATTTTTTCACACGTGTTTGCCGCCCTTAAGTGAATAAAAAATGCTACAAGTTGCCATGTATTGTATAAATATAAATATTTTGGCCGAAAATACCATACTCAGAATTCGTATTTTGATGCAATATTGTGACCTATACAAATAAAACAAAATTATTTTTTTATTTCATTTCATGTGTCATATAGGCCTACACACATACAAGCATTATATAGATATATATTTCTTTAAATAATATCTATTCTACTCTATGTATAGATCTACATTTCTATTTACATGGCATTGCTATCAGATTAAAGTTTCTGACATATTCGACATGTAATTGGATTTAAAATACATAATATTATGTATATATAAACTATTTTGAGTTGATTTAAATATAAAGTATTCGACATGTAATTGGATTTAAAATACATAATATTATGTATATATATATATATATATATATACTATTTTGAGTTGATCTAAATATAAAGCTACCCGCTTCAGTGGTCAAATGATGCAGTGTATCACACTCGTGTTAGACTGACCTGTTGAAGATGTGGAGACCGAGGTTAGATTTCCAGATGGATATACTTAGGGTTGTTTTCCATAAATGGTTTTACACTCCTATTCCACGTAAATGTGTGTAGATTACTTCAAAAATGCTTTCTTCCTTACCCCTAAACATTTAGATTAACAATTTACATATATATTAGTATAACCTGAACAGGTATTAAGATGTGGTGATAGTATATATATAGTGTGATTATATATTATAGTTATGTTTTACCTCGTGTAATATGGTGGTCAACATTAACTTATGTTTATATAAACGCAAACAATCAATTGGTTCAATTAGTAATGGTGTATTTTAATCATGTTCCGCATTTAACCTAAATACAATATAATTAATATGGATGCAAAAGATAAGTAATATTTTTTATTTTAGTAAAGTGATTTAAACCGAATGGAAAAATACAAATAAATGGAGATACAAATTTAAGAATTATTTGCTGAAACTAGATGTTCTATAACTTGTTTCTTATATGTGTAGACAAAAAAATTCCTCTTTGGGCCTGAAGCTTAAATACAATAGTAAATTTAGTTTAAGATTAGTTTTAAGATATACTTACTGTTAAATTTTTTTAAAAAATAATTACTAATTTAATCTATCTATTAGGTTTTTAAAAGTACCAAATCCATTAAAAAAAAAATTCTAGAACTCTGACAAAGCTTAAAATAAACATTTTCCTCAGCTTCTTTAAACAAATAATATATATTACGATCCAGTATATACTTAAATAACTAACTAGTTCTAGGTGCAAGGTCCCAGTTATTATCAAACTTTAACTATTTAATAAGTGACCTGGTGCTCTAGGTGTAAGGTGTCGGAATTCTGTGCTGGCGGCCGGGGTTCAATCCTCGGTCCCGGCACAGATTTATCTGATTACCAAATATCTGATTACCAAACCCCTACTTCACCTCTGACAAGACATCTTGTGAATGTGGGGAATGCCAGGCCTCCACCGTGGTTCGGAATCCACGTTAAACTGTAAGTCCTCCATTTCATCCCACAATCACCCTACCATAACACATTAGCGTAAGTGCGTATAACCCGAATGGGTAGTAAGACCCGGTGCTAAACATCCTTTCTAAAGTTATTCAATGTACCTTACCAGTGTAAAACATATTAGGGCTTACACAATTAAAACACTTTGGACTTGTAGACATAAAGTTTTTAATTTTACACAATTGTTTTTCAAATAATATATTTATACGTTTTACAAAATATATACGTTCAGACAATGAAGCAAAAGGATTGAGAATATAACTATGACATCATTTGGCATATTTTATACTAAATTAAATAGTTGACTGTCACAATTTGGTCATCTATTAGTTATTTATTAATTTGATTGAATGAATCCTACTCTACAACAATCATGTTACATGCAGTATTGTGTTAAATTTTTACATGCTATAATTAATTACATTAAATAGTAATTTAAAACTAAGAATATATAAAACAATAATTTTACCGATTGTTGTTCTCTATGGGTGTGAGATATGGTCTCTTACCTTACATGACTAAACTAAATGTAGAATGTTAAAAACAAGGTGCTTGGGAAGATATTTGGCCCAAAAAAATATGAAGATACCGGGGAGGGGAGGATATTATATAATGATGAGTTATATACTTTTACTCATTACAAGACATTGTTAGGCTAATCAAATTTTGCAGATTACGGTGGGCAGTACATGCAGTGCGAATGTAAGAATCTAGAACCTTGTTCCGAGTATTGACAGGCAAACCCAATGGGAAGAAACCTTTGGGAAGATCTAGACACAGATGGGAGGATAGCATTAGACTGAACCTGAATGAGATAGAATGTAATGATGTGTATTGGATAGAGCTAGCTCATGATAGGGATAGGGTGTAATGAGGTAGACTAAATAGAAATAGCTCAAAGTAGGGATAGGTGGCGTACTTGTGTAAATGTGGCATTGAACTTTTGAGTTCACATTGACATATAGTAAGTAATAACTACATGAAAAGATTAATGATGTATTTTTATCTTCTATCTCTAGAAGATTATAAACATTGAAAGCAATATATTTATTCATATATAACTAGCCAACAAATTCTGACCATGTGTTTGTATTATTAAAATATGTATAGTTAGAACTTTACGATTTGAAGTGAAAGTCAGACTAATTTTATATTATTACATTGCCTGATATACTTTGGATTCTATCACAAATTCAAACAATAACTTATTGTTTTTAGTTAGTGATTTCTAGTTGTTAAACACTTATCACACTTATAAGAAACACACAGAAAAGAGCAAAAGTTATTTAAAGACAACACGCCAATAATAGTTTGGTACATCTCTATACTAGGCAATTCACAACTTACACGCTTTAATTTATCAATTCATCTTGTGTATAGGTTCGGAGATGTAAATCTAAGGCTACGCAGAGCCGACCCGCACCGCATAGCACCGAAATTACTATCAAGTGTGTACACGAGCCGAATGTGACGGAAAACTCTAGTGAATGTGTGCGCCACTGCACTCCTGCACCCCTGCTATTGAAAGTAGTGTTGGGGAAACCATGGGAGAACAATACTTTTTAAGTGTTCGATCTCAAGATTCACTTGATCTTAAATAATGACTCCATTTGATTGAGTCGTTAAATCAGTTAGCACACATAGTAGCTCAAATTTAATTTTAAAAAACCTAAAAAAAATCCAATAGTTTCCCAAAATAAAAATAAAATCCTACTGGATTGGTCTTTGTTTTTAATAACCCTGTTTCTTTCAAACCCGGGTGTAAATATACGTTCCCATGAGCATTGCCTGGTGGTTGGTATAGAAACAACGTTCGGAAGCTACCGAACATTTCCAAATACACCCAAATTTTCATGCATTTGTCGGAGTTGGTGGCTACACGGTCATCACCACACCGTAAAAGTTCGGATGGATACTCTCTAGACGATTCGTCCACACCGGTGCGGAGCAGATTCATGTAGTCACTTTCATTTAAAAACATGAATATCATTCATCAGGAATTTTACGGTGCGGCGCGGGTCAGATCCGTAGTTTGATACTGTTGGGGGAAAAAAATCACAGAGGAAAAATTAATTGTTTTGTAGGTGGTCAGTAGTAATCACACTGTCACTACATAATAGTATTCTAGTTCAGATATATAAATTATACACATTTATAATGCAAATTTTTGCTACTCATGGATAGTTTACAAAATTAAATGTTATCGTCTTGCGCTTTTAGAAAACATTGAAATCCCTCGTCACGATCCACAGTAATGTCCCGATGAGCACGTAGCAGCTCTAGACTGGTTGGTAGAGCTTGTCCCAAAGTATTTCTCCGATAAATTTTAAGTCCCATCAAGAAAGAAAATGATCTAACCAGTGGATACAGGAAATGTCCCTACCATTAGTTTAGTTTTCTAAATGATGATATAAAATGTTGCACTGCACCAAGTTAATACATATATCTCCTACTAAATTTCTAGAGTTCAGACTCAGAAGAGACGTCACAAGAGTTTGGGAAAAGCTATTGACAAAATTACACAGTATTTGAATCGTTAGTTGGGACAGAGTAGTGGTATGGAACAACTTTCTGAGTTCTAGACAAGGCTCTAATATGATTAACAGAGCGTTCTTTTAGCTCTCCATCTTGTGAATGTGAGGAATGCCAGGCCTCCACCGTGGTTCGGATTCCACGTTAAACTGTAGGTCCTCCATTTCATCTCACAATCATCCTACCATTACACATTAGCGTAAGTGCGTATAAACCGAACGGGTAGTAAGACGCGGTTCTAATAATAATAATAATAATAATTTTAGCTCTTGTTAAATAAAAATAGTTCAAAAACAAATCTAACGCTATAATAACACGCATCGACGGGCAAGTGGACTAAACGGAAAGCTTGAGGCTTGTTTGCAAGACACCACGTCCAGGGAGGGATACGTGGGGTGTGGACAAACTGGGGTGCTTTCAAATACACGACAGCGTCATCAGTAGCTCTAATCTGCAATTTGAGTTCAAAACAATTTAAGATGGACATACATAAATATACTGCTATATTAACTTTTGGAGGAAAAATATGACGAAGAAACGGTGGTTAGTCCAAGAGTTCACGGAGAGTGCTTAAAAATGTTTATAAAGAGGGAAATCATAAGGAACATATAATATTTAAGCTTAAGGACATAATTTTATTTTATAATTATGAACAATTTAGAGAATATTTTAAAGTTTCACGTAGTTTTTTGGTCCAATTATTTCATAGGTTCATGATGAAAAGCACATAATTTTGTTTTGTTTAATCCAATTTATGGGAAAGAAAATCTTTGCGTGACTCTAAAGCAAACGCGTAAGTTATTATTTTTATTTCTTTGGAATAAAAATGTGTAAGCCATTTAATTTTTCAAGTTTTTTAAATTAAAAAGATGTAATACTGGTTTAGTTAAAACTAGATTTGGGTCAATGAAACTATTTGATGAATCCGAATCCTCACTCTAACTTCGAATCCCGGATCTTGAAACCTAATCCGAATCTTGGAAAAAATTATGAAAACAAGAAGAAATATAAATATAATAGAATAATATAAAATACACATAGTAGATAAATGTTAACATTCTTTCTTATAAGCCATTCATTATAACATTATTATGTTCAGATAATATGTGTTATATTACTGTTCTGGGGTCTAGATGTTAATTTTATCCCATAATTGGTTATGAACTACCAATAAGGAGCAAAAGAGCTTTAAAACAAATTTCACTTAGATAATTAAAAAAAACTATAAGAACCTGAGTCTCAAATATGAACATTTCTTGGTTGCAAATCGTTTTAATTACGGGAGTGATTCGAGGATTCAAGAAATTTATGTTTATGTTTATGCATGTTTATGCTTATGAGTCCGGAATACACCGGTGTCTTAATAATAATTAAATTATTGAGCAGAGAGAAATTTCGCAAAAAAAAAAAATCTTAAAAGTAAGAACTTGGCATAATTCATAACATGATATACTTAGCCTTTTTTTGAATGGAGGGAGCGATGAAGTGTAGTGTTCACTTAGCTACTAGTTACCCATATTGATCTTTGCCAACTTGACCTATGACTGAAGTTTCACCACCATAGCGTTGAGGGCGATACATTACCAGAGGTAGCTCTAGGCGGTCGGGTCTCGTGATATTGGTCCTGGAGGAATGCATCTAATTCAGTGAGCAGGATAATAGGAATGTCGAAATAATGGAGAGTAATGTCCCACTTTATCTGATTGTTGTCATAGGTCGTCAACTCATGGCCGCATATAAGACCTGAGGGTGGGAGGGAACCGAGAGAAGCTGATCCAGTGGATCAGTTGTTGGAAGGTTTAGGCTCTGATGAACAGCGTGGTGCCACCACTTGATTATGATAATTAATTCTATTTGGAGCTATTGTGCCACGTAATTGGCAACGACATATTTTATTTTATGTCAGACTTTGACGCCAGGTAAATGGGTTTCCCTTTCCTACAAATGTATTTACTATGTATGAACTTACCAAAAATGTTCTTACGAATATACATTAGACATGTATATGTGTTCTTAAAACACCACAATATTTTTTAAAATTACCTAGAAGAAATTACTGTCGCGTATTAATACGTCAGACCATGTATTCTTCAGCTGTTTCTTTTGATTAATGTTTTAAATACCTATAAAATAGCACTAATGAAAGAGTAAACATATTATAAACGTTAATCCTACCATCCCTGACAGGCCTAGGGACAGGGATAGGTATTCAACTTACACCCAAGATTAATCAAATGGCTTAAGACAGTGCATCACATGCCAATCAACTCTGTGATACAGTCGGCTTGAAATCATAAATTTACATTAAGACTATTGCACGTGGATCATTTCTGATTACATTTTAATGGAGATAAAAAGTTCATAGGAATTCTTAGTACTGAATAGTGTTGAAATATTAAATGATATTTGGATAGAAACTGCATTGAAGAGACCGCCTTATACCATTTTATATTGGCTTCACAGATAAGAATTGTGCACAAATATTCATTATGTCTTAATAGGGATATACTGTAGCTATTAACACGAAACTCTGTCGCTTTACCCCCCATAGTCACCACGGAAAATTTTGAGTAATCATCCAAATATGTATGCACTGCACATATTTCTGACATATCGTATGTCTTTTCTTTTCCCTTTTTCTCCCATGCCTCACGCGCGCACGCACAGACACACACACACACACACACACACACAAGGAGATGCGAGTTGAGAGCTGAGTTGGGCCTGCGATGATGAACGCTCTTTAGGTAAGGAAGATCTAAAATATAAATAGCATTTAACTGAACCAAGCAATGAACTTACAGAGCAGGTCTCACGACATGTATAAATTGGTGGTATACACAGTTTACGTACAACTAGACCTCCAGCACTAAGGGGCAATATACATCGAATCTGGTCATCTAGACTATACAAGCTAACACACATGACCACTGGGATATGATAGTTGAAACGTTTATTGATGAGAAATGATAAAATTAACTTGGCAAACACATCACATTCAGTCTTACCACTTGAACAAAATATAAACACCTTTATAAGGAAAACAATAAATGTGGTTTTATGATACTAACGTACGTAATAATCAAACCTAAATAACTAATGGGTATGCTTATGAGTCCGGAATACATAACGCTGCCATAAAAAGTAAGCCAACAAAATGTCTCGCGTAGTTCGACGTTAGCCCAATTAGCAAACCTAGAGCTAGTGCACATGTCTGGAAGAGTCTTACTTTGACTAAACATAAATGTACTCAGAAACAAACTAAATTTTTACTTAAGCTACACACGCAGATCAAAAGGGTCTACAAACAGGAACATTTATAAAATAAGGTTCTTACCTAAGCTTTGGTGCGCACACAAAACAAGAAAACAGAGAAAGTACCTATCATCAATAAACTAAATCAAAAGTCCGCTTCTTTGAGCAGCCACACTTAATTTAAATTGAATTAATTCCTTTAATTAAACTCATAAAAACCCATAATACCAAAATACCCTTAATACAAAAAATGCCCTTAATACAAAATTACCCTAGAAACACTTTAAACATATTCTAATCCATAGCAGTTCTACTAAATATCCCTTGAATTAAAGTTTCAGTCTAACTCTTGCACAACAGTAGTTGGGCCAGTTCGACCCCAAACCACAACAACCTTACTTGAATCGGCCAGAACCAATACATGAATGTAACGATGCATAAAGCAGCCGGTACTATCCCCAGGATATCCATTTTCCACGTCGTTCAAAGTTGTGATGTGTTAATGGTAAGGTGGTACATGCCGCTAATCAGATAGTTTGGGGTCAGCTCTAGACTTTATAGACATGAGTGTCTGGGGAGGAGATTGGAGGGAAAGGAAACCATACGCAGAATGACGTCTTCAAGAGCCAATCCCCGTGCGCTGTTGGAATCAAGTGTCAGTTGATTCTTCAAACACTGCTCTAGCAACAGTGACCGTTGGATTTTGCCACGATCGTGCCAGGCACTTCCCTGTCAGACCGCTTGTCTTGTAACGGCGGCAGTCGATGCACTGAATCTTCTTCTCTGTGAATCAGCATTCATGATGAGAGGGAGTAAAAGAAACATATAACTATTTCAATAAACCTATTGAAATACAGAGTTGATAAATGTAACGTCCTATAGTAAATAGGGTTATTGGAGATCGCGGTTGTGATGTCAGGGGTGGGAATTAATTAACTTGTGACATACTTTAGGGAAGATTCCTTAAATGCTATAATATTCCCACCCTGGAAGCTGTGGAGACGTGGAGATACATCTTGAGAGGGTTAACTACCTCCTCATGGTATGGTCGTTACTCTCTTTTACAGCAGCCTCTATGATCCTTACATGCTACAAATCGGCAAAATATATGTTTGTATTTTCTAAAAGGTGTTCCAAATGTCCATCCATAATAAAATCAAGCAATAAAATACCAGTTTATTTTATTTTAAATTATCTATCATACAACCCTGTCTTATATAGCATTCTAAACAATCTCCTACGAGGGATACATCTCACCTATTTACCTTATATTGGTACAAATGCTTCTTCGGCATATTGGAGTCGTGGGGTTGATTATTTCAAAACCATTCATCTCAGGGACGGATCTATTAATTTTAACTCATCCTGGCAAAGTGTATTTTGACAGTATCTAAAAAAAACTATACCTGCCCTTACAAACTTTCATCCCCATGGATGCTAAGAAAATAAGTATAAAGAACAATAAAAAATTCCCCGGGTATGAACCGGGAAACACTCATTGAAAATAAACTCTTGCAATATATTTTTTTATGTTTGGATTTTTATGGTAGGATTCGATACCAACCGTGGTTTTGAAACAAATCCAAAGTTCGAAAAATACTTTACTTGATGACCAAAGAACAAATATCAACTTCAAATGCAAGGACCTCTCAATTTGAAATCTTACGATTGAAGTAACGGTAATAATATGACATAATCATTACATGATGTACTGTACGTAGCATAGTGGAATGCGTACTAAATTTTTATCTAAAAATGTGGATATGTTTTCGTAATTTAAAGAGTTCTTTTAACTACTCTACGTTAGTCATATAAATAAAATAGAATGTGTATTCATGCTTTGGTTTTGTTTTATAAAAATAAAATAAAAATTGCTGCTATTTTATCGTGAAGTCTACTTTTCACAGCGTCAAAGCTGATTCGTCCTGTGCTTAGGGTCATTCATTACTGATAATTTTAGGATACTTCTGTGATTGACATGTGAGGTTGTCGTCTTAATTATAACAATCAGAAATGTGGTCATAGGTGACCCGAGTTCGGCATTTATGCTTTGGCTTCTATAATATTTAATATTATATGATTTTGTTAAATCAATTGTAAAAGGTTTAGTTAAATTAAATATAGGTTTGTTTCAATCATTTATAAGCGGCGGCATTAATCTCAACCCCAAGTCACCGTTGGTTGTGTTTCTGATAGCTAGCAATATCACACGTTTATCACAGACTTTGCCTTAAACTACTTGTACCAATGACTAATCAACTCTAGTATAGTACGAATCCTTTTATAGCTGTGCAGTAGAACAATGATATGCCAATAACAGGCTATTTCCCATGTTCAGGTTTCATTTTAAACTAGATTACAGTTTTATTTTAGTTCCACATAGTTAACTTTTGAAACTAATGATATTTCAAGAAGAATATTACTAGCATAAATAATATAATAAATCTAATATATATGGGTAGAATCCTATATTTCTCCAATCCTAATCTCGAATCCGAATGTTAAATTTTCTTTCGAGTCTCGAATTCAAATTCAAAATTTTAAATATGTAAAATTTTATTTAGAATGAAAATATTTCAAATTTAATTTTAAAAAGTTGTTTAATGCTACTTACAAACGATTTTTGTTTATGATGTTTATTGCGTCTTTAAAAACAAAGAAAACTCTTTTATTAAGTTAAATATATTAATAAAATTAGGTCTTTTTTGTGATTTTATTGCCCTCTCGACTACACACGTAATTCCTTTTACAAAATTTTTGAGAATTTCACGAACAGGGAATTGAGGAATTGAGGATCCAAGTATCCCATCTCAACAAATAATTTATCATCTTAATAATTCATTTCAAACTTCAACCAACATTGTATTTTCCCTTTGTCACATTTTGTTCTCTACATGTAAAACACAGACTAAGTAATTTTCACATTAAAATCCTTTTATAAAACACACAAACAAAATATTCAGTAATCGATTATATGATTTTACTATTTTATAAATGGTATATAAATATTGATTAAATATTAATAAATATTGACAACGACTATCAAACGTGAGACTGCAGATAATATTACCTAACGTATAATAAATACGTGAAAGTAGGTGTAGTAGCTTCAATATTTGTCATAAAAGACCCTTCCTATGAAATTCGAACTATATTAGAGCACTCAGTAAATAAAAGGTGTAGTGTTGATATTATAAAAGCTCAACACACGACTGATTGACCGGGATAAAACATACACGTCCAAGCTCGAGCCAAAAATCGCATTTAAGTATTGCTTTCTGCATTATTAACTTGGCAACAGATACATAATCGTGATCAGTGAAATTTTAAAATAATTATTTTTCAATGTTGCTGTACGATTTTTAAAATGGTAAAATATCATCTTTGGTTTTCTTCCCGTGTCTTCTAAGAATACTCTAGATTATTGCATTACAACACTTTGAGCAGTATTAACTTTCTAGCATGGGTGCCCATAGATGGGCGATAAGGGGAACTTCAGCCCCCCTTATCATTCTGCAATATTTACATTTAAAATAATAATACACTTAAAATAATAATATCACAAGTCAACTAATCAACGTTTCTTCGACATTCCTTTTTCTCAACTTTCACAATTAACTACTAACATAATATCATCATCATAGTAACAGCAGCAACAAAACATAACATCTTAACCAATGGCAACTAAAGTTAAACTACTTAAAAAAGTCGTTATGAAACTAATTCCAGATCAATCTCAACCCTCCCTCAAAACGTGTTTTTGTTGGTTTTAATAGGAAACTTTGTGTAGTTATTTGTGGCGCTCCTGGTGATTGATAAACTAACTAAAGTTAATCCCCCTCTGTATGGCAAGGCAGACTGTTTCGTTGGCGGAGTGCCAGGCACGCCAAGGGGTTGGGAAGGGGTTGAAGGGTGAGGGTGAGTGCTGTTGACGCCTCACAAATTACGTGCACGTCAATTGAACAGCTATCAGCTTCAACCCTCTCTCGGCTCGATAGTACAGGCTAATCTCTAATAACACCCTCTCTCCCCTAAATCAGCCCTGACAGGGACCTCCCTCGGGAGGACGACCTATACTAAGGCAACACCCCTCTCTAGGGAGAAGATGGTTATGCAACACTTACCTTGGGCTGTGACCAACAATATTGGTGGTGTGGTTAACGCGCTGAACCCCTTCCTTAGGGAGAGCTGGGTTCGAGTCAAATGCTGCTCCAGGATGGGGCCTAGCGGCTCAGGGGCAGCTAACAGGAGTTGCACTGATCTTTTTGGGTTTTTCTTTAGTTTCTGTATGTACTTGTATCATATCTCAGTATCCATCCGGGATATCCGTTTATTTAGTACTCTATGAAGTAGGGATGAGCATTATATACCTTAGATGAATGGTTTGTTTATTTTCACGAAGGGAGAGTGGAAAACCATTTAGGAAAAAAAACATTCTCATTATACCAAACCAGGATTCTAGCTACCAACCTCCCCTTCTCAGGAAATACTGTTTATTGTGATAGTTACATCTTAGGACACTTGAACACCGATGTGGGTAATCTAATGCTCCAAGGGATATAAACAACTGAATACTTTTTTGAATATTTTGATTAAAAGAATTAACATGTCCTACCATTCATCCGGACTATCCGTATTCGATCATCCCAAGGTTATTTTAGCACCGTGTCTTACCACCCACTTGGGTTATACACTTGTGTAATAATTACTATAATGTGTTAGGGAATAGGAAGTTTGAATTTAGATACAGTGTTCCTGCATTTGCATGGAGATAGGATGGAAAACCATTCGGGATGGCAAATATTTGAAATAAATATTCATAGAAATGAGATTTATACTATAGTCATTTCCCATATTTTTCACATATTTATTTATTTAATATAAATCGAGATGGTCGTTGAATTTCAATTACAAAGTTGAGTAGGGATTGCTCTATATTCTTTAATAACCAGATTTTTATCCATCGAAGGGGATCTACTCTTTGTGTATAGCCAACGTACTTTATCTAAACATTTTTACAAGCTATATGTGGGTGTTAATTGCTTTGTATTTAGGTTAACTAGATTCTAAATTATGTCCTGAATAAAATTGGTATGAGGGGTTTTTGATGTGTTTCTTTTAAATTATATTCCAGCACAAAAAAATATTAAGTTTACGTTCTAAAAGGTGTTCAGCACATGCAGAGCTATTTAAAAATCACATATATACGTATAACCAATATGCTGTATTGCACTATTATATCCTTTTTAAGTTTTGCTTCACTATTGTCACTATAAATTGTATTTTTAAATATGAATAATCACAAGTAAAAAGATTTACATTGAAATACATGCATGATTGAAAACACACCCATATGGGTGGACATGGGGAAATAGACGTCAAGCTCACATCTCCTAGTTTTTCCGGAGGTGGTAATGTCAGGGTTTTAATCCTAGCTTTGTGTACTGAGGATAGTTTTTCCAAGATTGGTTTCCACTGTCTCTCTTTACGTAAATGTAATTTCTCATATATTCTAACTTAATACTCCCTGTCTAATTTATATAATTCAACGGAGCCCAAATTCTGACACTATGAACCCCACTTTGTTTATTAAAATTAATTTCACCTCTTTTCGTTTTTAAAATTAGTAAGTTAAATCCATATATTTAGTATAATTCCAGAATAATTGGTTCGTACTTGCCCGAAATTGTTCATTACACTAACGCTTCGGACACTTTTAGGCCAGGAATAAAACAATAAAATATAGACAGGCGGTGTTATTGTTATTTCTCCCGTGTGTTCCAAAGTTTGTTTAAAATTTGTCGATTAAATAAAAATGAGTAAATAGGAACACAAATATTGATCATGATACATAAATACTTAAGTTTTTTCTCTCTATAGCATAGATAAATGTTTACGCATTTAATAATACGTATATCTAAATACGAAAATAATTGTTACGTGTGTAGGCTACTAAATTCGATAAAGTATATTACTTTGAGGACAACCAGCAGCTTAACCATTTCTCCCGGGAGGTGAGCGTGCTCGCTATTTTCTTTCCTCAGGGTCAAATGCCGAATTTTTTGGAAACTGTGCATTCCGTAAACATTTTTTTATTGTTTGTTTTGAAATAGGACCGGTGATTGTACTAAAACTAAACAAAATTTTGACGGTACCCTTGATGATACTTCTCACTCCCCCTCCCCCTAAGGGAAGTTAATTAAAAGAGTGCACCAACCCCCACCCCCCACCCCATCCACCACCGTTTGGAAACTTCTGGTGTGGTGAAATGCAAATATCCCTTTTGGATAGCAAGAGGCGATACATAGAATAAAAACTAAAAAATTTAAATAACTTAAAGTGTTGAACATTGTAATTTTAATACAAATTGTTATACTATGTATCTACGTTAATGTGATAAGGATGAAGAAGTTTGAATTTAGAGGAAGTTTACCCACATTTTAATAAAGGTATATTGGAAAGTTATATAGTAAAAATATTTTAATAAAGGTAGATTGGAAAATTATATAGTAAAAACAACCCTTAGTACATATGACTGAGATTTGAACCCCAATATGCCCGTCATTGGCAGCTTAGTCCATTGCGAGAGTGACCTTTTAGACCTTTCAGCCATTGAACTGGGTCATTATTAGTGTTATTTTTTATAGATATTAATAATATCGATCAAATATGACACATTCATATCACATGACTTGGTGCATATCTATGTAAAAGTAAATCCAGTAATTTCTATAGCTATCATATAAGGTTATTTCTATGAAAACATCTGGATTGTACCTGTATTATCTTGATTACTGTAGCTTGTGCCAGGCGGAGGGTCGCTTCACTACTCTTATTACAGAGCCATTAGCGGCTGTGTCATGTAGGCTCACGCTCCACTAGATAGCAGCACTGAGGCGGGTCAGGGGCAGTGTTATCCAGAGGTGAGCAGATTATTTCGCTGATGCTATCTACCATGTAACCACACAGTAGCGACGTTGCTTGTTATCCAGAGGTGAGCAGATTATTTCGCTGATGCTATCTACCATGTAACCACACAGTAGCGACGTTTCCTAGGTATAAGCCGATTTTGATGGAAAGAATAGTATCTGATAGTTACTTAAGTTACTAAAACAATTATTTTAATACATCAATTCATGTTCTCTGCAGCGATCACTATTGATGTATATCAAGCATTCAGAATGTGCGATCACTGATGCAGATATCACGTATTAATACCTATAAAGTTACCCGCAATTTATCACACTAATTAGTTAGTAGTGATTTGGTTGAGTTTATATTAAATGTGCCCCCATTTTCGAGGATGAAGAGTGTAAAGCCATTTAATAAAGTCCAACCTCAGTATATTGAGCACTGACTATACCATCACCAGCAAACTTGTATGTTACGAGAGTGATGCCTTAGACCACGTGGCCACTGGTGTATCTGTCATGTGAGCAATATTTTTAGTAGCTGTCACGCTAGTCATTTCGCTATAATGTACATTTTATTTTCAGTACATAATTCAGTTGTTAATTAAGTACACAGGGTGTTTTATAATTGTGTAAAATAAGGTGGTGCAAGTGGAATCTACACTGAAATAATAAACTAAATGTCTCATAACAACATATTGCTGTGACTGCTTATTAATTGAGAGACTGACAGGGAGAAATCAATCAGAGACTGCCGTTATGCCATAGAGTTTCTGTTGACCTTGGTAGTGGAACATCAAGCGTTCATAGGAGAGGTTCCAAGTGTCCACCATTGCATTCACAGCACAGTTCAGCCTTCCGGCACCACAACTGTGTCGTGTTCGTTGGAAGATGTGAGGCATAACGCGGATCGAATTTCTAGCAGCCAAAACTGCATCCCCCAGATTTTCTTTCTTGTAGTGCCGTTGGAAGTCACAAGCTCCTTTCATGTGACCCCACAACCAGAAGTCACAAAGTGTGAGATCGGTGTATCAAGCGGGGCATACGAGTATAACAGCCTCATTGCGTCCAATCCATCGCCTGGGATGTTATTTGTCCAAATGGTGTCTCACTGTACGGACGTAGTGGGCAGGGGCCCCATCCTGAAACAACCACACGTTTAGCTGCGTTGCCAGTGGAACGTCCTCCAGTACTCATTTTTGGAGAAAGGTTTGCAGGAAGTGTAAGTAGATTTCACCTCATAGCCGTGCAGACATTTCAAACGTTCCAAGTAGATTATCACCCACGTCTCCCGCCCAAACGTTTAATGGAGAATTGATATTGCGAATGGACCTTCAGGATGGCATTTAGTTTTGTGTTGGCTCAAATGGGCTGGTTGCGGATACTGCCATTTCTGGTAATTGCTGCTACATCCACTTCCAGTATTCTGCTAAGTAAATGTGTCTCTGTGGCATGGTGGTGCAGCAGATACTAACAGAATGACCTACGACATTCTAAATCGAGAGCTCGGTTCAACTCCTGAACAGGTTGTGTAGCATTTATTGGAAATAAACTAGAAAAGCATACCAAGAATTAAGCAAGTTAACTCACCTAGGCCCTATTCAGCTGTTTCACTTCACTATGTCCTCCCCGCACGAGATCACAACAAGCCTCTATGATATTCTCCGAGCGACTAAAGAGGAAATATCGTGCAAGAGTGCACTGAGCTCTATTTCGAGGCGTGGTGGGAAAAGTGTGGTGCGCACGCTTAAGACTGTGGTGTTATGTTGCAACATGTGACCTGGGACATTCTACTAGCTCCTACGTAGTTCCACTGGTTTCTATATATCCCCTCCCTTCTCTTCTTTGTTTTGTGTTGACAGTTTTTTGTTTACCCGTCTTTCCCCCCTTTTGAGCTAAACTGAGAGTATATAATGGTGTAGTTCAAAATGTACCACTACTCTTGTCAGGATCGTGTCCTCGGACACACCTAGGTGTCCTGGATGTTTCAGGGAGGTACTAAATTCCTTTTCGGCTTATTGTTCATGGAAATTCCTTTTTGGCGAGTAATATTAACAATTCACAAAACTTTATTAATTTGAACTGTTTCAAATTAGCTTTCTTCAACATGAAGCCCCGTAAGGGTTCGTGCAACGTCACGAGTATTTGTTTACATATCAATTTTGAGAGATTAGATATCTATCACCCATACGGCAAAGCAATATTAGTATATTGTTGTCAAGGTTAGGACTTGTTACTTATTACTCAAATGGCAAAGATAGTTTATTCTTTCGTATGTGATATTACTATATTGTTGTCCAAGTTAAGACTTGTAACTTATTGCCCATATGGCAGGGAAAGTTTACCTTACCGTAATCAATATTAGTATATTGTTGTCAAAGTTAGGACTTGCAACTTATTGTTCAAATGACAGAGATAGTTTATTCTCGCGTAGTATATTGTTGTCCAAGTAAAAGACTTGTAACTTATTGCCCATATGGCAGTGAAAGTTACCTTAGCGTACGAAACATTGGCATATTGTTGTCAATGTTAAGACTTGTAACTTGTTGCCCAAATGGCAGATAAAGTTCATTCTTGCGTAATTAATGTTATTATATTGCTGTCCAAGTAAAAGACTTGTATTACCTGCGTGGCAGGGAAATAAGGTATGTTCTTATGACCAAGGTAATAGATAGGTATAGCCCATACGGCACCCAAAGTTTCGTATTGTTGTTGTATTGTTTTCTACCCTTTGGAGTAACCTTATATATCACATTGAATCGTAACCGATCATGGTTACTAACAGTTCCCGTAACTCTTGTTTTTTGCCATTGCTTTATAGCATACATCTATTGTTCAATATTTATCGCCAATAAAACTAAAATGTTATTTTTGACATATTTCTTTATATCGAATCTTTATGAATATCCTTCAAGTGTACCCGTCATATATATCGAGCTAGTTGGGATGTGAGTTCATGGAAGCAAAAGGTGAATAGACCAGTGTCGGCCTATTCGCTTTTCGTTACTATCCTATCGGCTCCTCTGCAATTATTGGTTCTCTTTTTTTATGGTTAATTTATGTTGTGCGCCAGCCTTATTCTTTTGGTAAGACTAAGGGCGGTGCTACAGTTGCAAATGGAAGCTGTACAATATTTGGTCAGGTACTGCTCTCCACACAGACGTCTATCACAAGTGATTACGTAAGGCTAATCACAGTGCACTTGTATCAGGTAGCGTTCCGCATAATGCAGAGTTGACTCTCCCACTGCAACAGTAATGCAACGTCGTGGCCTATCAGCGTTGACTATCACAGGTAAAAGCAACCGGTTTACCTAAGACAACGATTTAGTGCCACAAATATTCTTGGATTTGGGTGTCATCGGACAGGAAACCGTGCAGCATACCTAAGAACCAGGAATTTTGTCGTTCCTCAGTGTAAATAAAAACCATATCAGTTAATTCCTCGTTTGTCTATTAGCTCTTGTCTCCACCCCCATCTTACTGGTCACTTCCAATCAAAGTAAGTAACTGAGTGTGACATTCCATCTATCCATAACGCCAAAATACGCATGTGCAACGCTGCCCCACAATGTTGCCATATCTCGATAACGAAGTGGTCCCGGCAATATGTTGTAATGAGACTTTTAGTTTCTTTTTCAGTGGGGACTCCCCTGCACCACTTTAATGTATACAATTAAAACTCATTTTGAATAAAAGTCTAGGGTGTAAAAGGCTAAGCTATTGTAAATTGATGGTGAATATAAATTAATTAAATGATTAACAATAACGAAGATAAATGCTTGCCATTAAAGTAAAGTTACGTGATTTATTGTAAAAAAAAAGCTGTGAAAGCCAAATCTCAGGCCACATTTATAAAATAACCCCCCGGTGAATCCAGTATAGATTCGATCCCCAACCTCAGTGCCTTCATCGACCAAATAAAATGTTCGTCCCATGACTGAGGCTTCTGTTGAAAGAGGCAATTTCATTAATGTATAAAAAAAAGTTCACCTGTAGATAATTTTGATATATTTTAGGTATAATTTAGATAAACAAGCCATGTTAGTTGAGGTCATTGACACTGTCCCATAAATGTGTTTTCATACGATCTTTCACCACAGTTAAGCGATTACACACTAATTACGAACATATTTTAGAACGTTGTTGCCAACAACTCATACATCTTATCAGCTTTAAATAATTAGGTTTCAATGAATACCATTCATCACAATTTTAAAGGTAACTTTTTAAAAAGTTTATCATTTACCCAGATAGATGGGTATTCGTAAATATAATATTTTATGGTTTGCACGTAATATGAAGGTCCAGGTTTAAACCATGTCTGGGTGGACTGATGTATTTTCCCTAAATATTTGCTCACGTAAATATGGGTGCAATAACTCTAAATTCTACTTTCACTATACTGATTCCATGAGAGAAATTGAAACAAGTATAACCTAGCAGATTCGTAATATGGGATCCAAAAATTTATAGTCCAACGTAAAATTTACATAGGAAATTAATCAGAAATCAAACATCATCTTAGCTATTTTCTATGCTGATGATGGTTCTCACAAATGCCGTGAGATAAATTAGATACGCAATTTAGCTATCAGTTCTGCTAGATAAATTGCCTACTCATAAACTTTAAGGCGCTGAGCTGGGTATTGCGCCAGACGAGCGAACAATTCCAAATGAAACTTACTTATAGTAGCCCCATGGCTTCTTTGGTGCTGACTGACAGCTCACAGCTGATAGATTTAAAAAGTTACCAGACCAAATTATGTATCCCTATGCCGAACCATATGATCTGCAAAAACATGTGTTTAGCAGCTGTCACTTCTGACAGTCAACATTTAGTTATATACCTAAATGTTGTCTGTCAGAAGTCAGCTGTGAGCTGTCAGTCAGCACCAAAGAAGCCACGGGGCTACTGTAGTTGGAATGTTTATCTAGAGGTTTATTCAATATGTAGTTTATAAATTTAAATTTTATCAATCTTAAAATAATCACTACCTGTCAGAATTGTTTAAGAAACAGTTTCTGCACGTAAATGATTGTTTAAGTTAAGAGGCAGTCCAATTTTTATATAAAGAGTCTTTTGTGACAGCTAAAAAGTTACTAGATGTATCTTCACGTATTCATACATCAGGTAATGTTATCTTCAGATTATACGCATATGCAATAAATACGCTAATGATCTCTGGATGAGGAGGGTTGAATATAAAGACAATGTACCCACATTTGCGTGGAGGGAGGTTGGGGAAAATTTTGGTAAATCCACCCTCAGTACACCTGACTGGGATCCGAACCCTGATCTCCCTGTCATTAGCAGTCTAGTATATTGCAAGTATAAAGCCTTAGTCTATGTGGTCACCGATGTAGGTTGGCAATATTTGAATGGAAAGAAAAGACGAGCGACGATATGAAGTGGACCCCACCCACTTAGCACCTAAATGTTGGCAGGTAGGTACCAATGAAAACTCTGCGCATATTCTATGTATATCATTGGACTATTCAGTTAGTAAAATACTAGTAGCTTGTATTTTATTAATACTAATACTGGCTAAGAAAATAGAGTTCATCTGTTAATATTATTGAAATTTACATTCTATTTTATATAGTGTTGCACCGCATCTTAATACCCATCCGAGTTATCCTCACTTAACTACACTAATGGTAGAGGGATGATGCAGGTACGATTTTGACCAAATGTGCCCGAATTTTTAAAGGAATATAAGGATTATAAGACGACATTCTAGAAAACCTTATTTCAGTTTACCCAGCCGGGACTTAAACCCCAATATTCCCAACACTTTAAAACACCCTGAATAGACAAGCCTTACGTTTATTCTACGTGATATGCCCTATGTACTCCTATTTAAAAACAAATAAAATAAATATAAAGTACTTTACTGTGACACCCATCTGTGGTCACATTCGCTATGTCGTCACTCTCATAATAGGCTGAATTGCCTTGGATGAAACGGTCGGGGTTTAAATCCCGGCTGGGTGTTATAAGTGTATTATTTTCCTATATGGTTTCCTACCCTCCCTCCAGACAAATATGACTACATTTCGTATAAATTATCATTTACTCAACACTATCCCACTAGCGTAAACGTGCTTATATCTGGGACAGATAGTACAAGTGGGGTGCAATAAAATAAGGATTTTTCTGTGGAGCTATAAATTTAAAAGCCACCACAATAACTCGGATGAATTCTAAAGGTAATCTTGCAGATAATAGCTAAGCATTATGAAGATAACTAGAATAATAGAGAGAGTATGTTAGTAATAGATAGTGAGAAGGTTTTGAATATTCAAAAATTCATAACTTTTGTCAACAAGTGAATCAGGAACGAACTTGATGCATTTGAAAACGTTGACAGATAAATTAACGTATTACTAGTTCATCTGGTTGGTAGTTAGTAAATATTCTTGTACAAATGGCAGGGTATAGATTTGTATTCCAATAGTTCTATTACTAAATTCATCAAATTATTTTAGGGATTAAAAGGGTTATATGTTTAGGAAGTGTAGTCGCATTTGCATAGATGAAGGTTGAAAAACTATTTTGGGAGATTCAAGCCTCAATCTCCCTATCATCGGCAGTCTAGTCCACTGCAAGAGTACCGCGTGAGACCACGTGGCCACCGAAGAGGATTGTACATATATTATAAATAAATTTAGTGTTATTTGTTTGGTGGTTACATGGTCTATGGAATCACTCCTGAAATAGACTGCCGATGATGGGGGGGTCGGGGTTCTAACCACGGTCGGGTGTATTAAGGGTGATTTTTACTAAATATTTTTTCCACTTCTCCTCTACTCAAATTCATGTACTCCTTCAATAAATTCAACCTTCCTCATACCTAACACACACATGTAATTAGTGCATATGCGTACAACCCAAACGGGTAATAAGACGCGATGATAATTTATAGAATAGGAATGTATTATCAGATATGCTGTCCTAGCTTAGGTTAATTTTCAAGACATGGATTAGTCTGAAGCTCTTAAAAATTAAAATCGTCGTAGTTTAAATGTATTCAATTTGTTCTGTTAAAATATATATTGGGTACTACACTACCATTTGTGGTGTATTCCACTTATACTTTGTACATTCATAATTATGTCCAAATAATATTAACAAAATATCTTGAGACTTCTAGAAAGTTATTTATTGATTTAAAATTTGTGTTGCTCTTTTTGGTATCAACAATTTTCACTCTAAAATAAACATTTTTAGAGAACTTAATTTAGTATTTTCATTGCTATACAAAGCTACTACCACATTTATTGAAGAAATAACTATTTATTTGGAATATCTCAACAAACACCAATAAATATAGTTGAAGTGATTTTTATAACATGTTAGTAATAGTCCACAACAATGTTTATTTTCTAACAATATATTGTTGATCACAATAAAACTTACTTAATAGCAAAACTATAATAGTAAATCAATTTAAAACTCTCTTAAACACTCCTAAACCGAAGCTATATTCATCACACTAACCTCTGAAACAGGAATTTGAATCTCTAGGTAGGAGCTTGAACTCAAACAGGATATAAAAACCGTCTAAGCATCGCCAGCGATAAACTCAGGTTATTCTATATATCTAGTTGGCTTTCCTAACAACTTGTTCAAAATATCGTTCAGCTTGAAGTCTAGAGCAGAAGTGTAATTTATTATCGTTGAACTTTTACTATCGTACTTGTGCATTTGAACATTATAAATATTTACGATGTTATGTTCTTGTAATAGTTTAATTTAACTGACTTATAAATTCAGTATTTATATAAATGAGTGTTGGTTAAATCTGTTTTGAAACTAATTTCTTGAATTAATAATCATTCGAAACATAAACATGACTTCCAGAATGGTTAAAAAAAGAGTAAAATATGTTTATCTTGATCTATTATTTTTATAATAACTTTTACTGACACTCAAACATGTACGATAAATATAATATTTAAACATTGAAAAAAAGGCTTAGAGCTCACATGGCATTACAAAGTAATACTATACTATAAAACACATTTATATCAAAAGATTACAACATATTTTATTTAAAATTAGTCAGGTTATAATTTTTAATAAACACAATTACTCACATCTGTAGAACTCGTACTAAATATAATGTATAATAGTTTGGTTTGGTTTGTTACTGACGAAGGGTTTAGGGTTTGAATCCTGACTGGTTGTATTGACAGTGTTCTTTTCTAAACGTTTTCACATTATCTCTCTCTTTCTCTACGTAAATACATGAAAATTTTCTCTAAATTATACCTTACTCATACTTATCCCACTAGAGTAACTAATATGAATTTTCAATATGGGTAGTAAGAAGTGGAAACATAAATCTATATTCAACTTGGTTTTAAATTACTATTATTATTATTATTATTATTATTATTATTATTATTATTATTATTATTAGCACCGCTTCTTGCTACCCGTTCGGGTTATACGCACTTACGTTAATGTGTATTGGTAGGGTGATTGTGAGATGAAATGAAGGACCTTCAGTTTAACGTGGAATCCGAACCACGGTGGAGGCCTGGCATTCCTCACATTCACAAGGTGTCTTGTCAGAGGTGAATGAAGGGTTTGGGAATCAGATAAATCTTTGCCGGGACCGAGGATTGAACCCCGGCCGCTAGCATAGAAGTCTGACACCTTACCCCTAGACCGCCAGGTCTTGGTTTGAAAATGAGGTATTTTTTTAATACTTTGTATTTTCACATAAAAGTTGGAATTAGCCTGTTTTGACGTTGGATGCTATTTACAACTGTAGGGAAAGGGATACATAAATGATCCCTATAAGATTTTTTTTACGTCCATTACTATCACCTACCTATGGCTTGGGTCAGTTTATTATTCAAGCAATATATTTTTCACTACCATCTGGCTAGGCCTGTCGTAGCTTTATATGCCTTATAATCTAACTTAAGACTAGGACAAGCACAACATCCAGTCCCCGGCCATTAATTCATCATTGTGAAAGGGTAAACCCACATTTCATCAATTATAAATTTTTCCGCAATGCTGGTAATCGAACCCGGGAACCCTTAACTCAATAGACAGACACGCTACCGACTGAAATAGCGTGTCGGATTATAAGAGATAAATGATTGTAATCATTTTAAGAAGTTTTTATTTGAACTTTCTTAGTTAAATCTAAACTAAATTAACTTTTTAAATAAATAAGAAAACCTGAAATATTTCAAAAGTGAAACTCTTGGCAAAGAAAAATTTTCCCTTGGATTCAGGGAAAATAAATCGTTATTTAAATTAAATTGTAAAAAGTTTTTTTGGGAGAAAATGAAAAATAATCACTTCAATTATACACTTTACAACTTTTATTTTCATCAGTTTTACTCAGGCTATATTTGATAATCTACGTGAATGCGATGGTATCTTTTCCATTGTGGATGTACACAGCCAATGTGTTATCAGCGTCATCATTATCCTTGATTCCTGTGCATTTGTCATGCACCCACCCCTAACAATCGACGCATTGAACCCATTTTCTCCTTCAAAGGGAGCTGAAAAGGTTTCCGAACAATAGATGCATTCATTTTCTTCATCTTCTTCTGAATCACTTTGGTAGCCTGGTAGTTGTGATTGCCACTTTATTTTTTTCGGAAATTTTTTCAATACTTTTGGTTCCAAGAACTTTATCAAAGAAGAAAAAAAAATTAAAACTTGAATACAACTATGTATAAATGTAGAATGAGATAAGTAGATTATGTTTAATCCAGGTCGAAAGATGTACTATAAATACTTAATTTTTCAATCTGTTTCAATATTATGGCTATTTAAAAGGTTTTTCTTTTAATATCTAATCGCAAGTGATTTGATTTTAAAATTCTAAGCAATCAATCAAGTAACCACGGTGTTTTTTACGTATATTGTGAGACTAGCTTCTTAAAACGCGTGAACAACGTTAATTCTCTATTACTGTAATAAACTATTTAATATAGTATTTAATCTTTTACGTCTAACCTGATCATCAAGGAAAATTATCAACATGTAATGATATATTATGTGAGATATTTCAATTTGAAATCTAAAGAAAATTTCTACAGAGAGATATCTTAAGATTGTAGTAATGATAAGAACATGACATAATTCTTAGCACGATGTAGTCAGCATTTTTTGAGTGGAGGGAGCAAGATCTACTGTACACAAAACTACTAATATCTAAATATAAATTAAATAATCAATCTTTTATTATAAAATTTGTTTAATTTGAAATAATTTTAAATTATTTGAGAATAGTATTTAAAATAATGTCTTGTCAAAGATTGATATTCTCTTGTGTTGTGTGTTCACTCCTTATGTTGCCTACTTCTATGTCGTCGGTTCTATTAGACGTTAGAAACGTTCCGTCCCTTGTGCGTGTAGAAGATAAGAAAAGCTAGCTACTAATTATTACATGCACGCAGTGGAGTAAACATAAATTTACTGATCAGCCATACGTGAGGTTTAAACACAATTTTAAGTGTCATTTAAATACAGACTTTCTCAAACTATAAGGTGCCCTTCACTGGTGAGGAGATATTAGAGTTTTTAAGGTGAGTAGCAGCATGTTTATATCTTTGAGACAAATGGTTCATTTCCTCAATCTTGATAAAATTCTAGTTAACTGTGGTGAAATAAAGAGAAAATTTAATTTTGGTAAATGTATTAGATTTGGAAGAAGGTACAGTAAAGATATGAAGACACATATAAAACTAAGAACATAGTATCACTTTTACAATGAAAAGAAGAATACAGTTTACATTTTACATTTCTGCCACTGGACAAAGAGATAATGGCTACCTCTTGAAAAAAAATTGATCATGACCACCTAATCTCCCGACCTAGGTTTCATTCAATCGGAACCGATCAGGGGGGAGTGTGAGACTCCCAACATGACTTCCTAAGAGAAGAGAACATTAAATACAAAAAAGATTTTTTTTAAGAATGATAGGACACTTAAATATGAAAATGTAGAAGGAATATCATAAAGGACAAACATAGCAAATGTACGTTGGATAAGTAAATATATATGTATATATATATATATATATATACTCATATCCAACGTCAATTTCTTATATATATATACAGTGGTTTATTTCTAAAATTTAAGGTACAGGAACACCTCCCCCCTCAGATTTATCTTTATCTAAGCTTCAAAAGACGTGTTATTATGCCATTATTTTCTTCTAAAAACAAAAGAAAATGTTCTAAAATCCATCATAATATGATTGTGTTTGAATGAACTTCGTGTTTGCCTTAATAGAGGTACCGGAACGCCCTTCCACCACGTTCCGTCAGAAGTTAATCAATTTATGGAACAGATGTATTATATTTGGAAGAAGGTACAAGAAAGGTGGATAGAAACATATATGTTTATATATATTTCTATCCACCTTTCCTGTAACTTCTTCCAAATATAATGAAATTGCCTCTTAAAGCGAAATCGGGTTTCCTTTCACAGATATATAATATATAATTTTGGTAAATTAAATAATAAAAATGAGTGTGGGGTTTGTATTGACATAAAAACTAGTTCCAAATATTTGAATAGAATTTTAAAATGCTCTGCTTCACCAAAATATAGCCTATCTTGAACTATTTCTATTATAAAAGACAAACCATTACTTCCCATTGATCCTCGGTCCCGTCAAAAATTTATCTGAATACCAAACACATTTTTTTCACCTCTGACAAGACATATTGTGAATGTGAGGAATGCCAGGTCTCCACCGTGGTTCGAATTCCACGTTAAACTGTAGATTTTTCATTTCATCTCACATTCACCCTACCATTGCACATTAGCGTAAGTGCGTATAACCCGAACGGGTAGTAAGACGCGGTACTAATAATAATAATAATAATAATAATAATACTTCCCATTGGCAAGTAAAGATTTTACATAATATTAAACATTATGTTCTACGCAGTTTGATATTTTTTATAAACAGGAGTAATGTCATAAAATGTAAAACCGTAATTTTACCAAAATTAACATTTTATGTATATTTATAAATTATTATTTTTAGCATTTCGTAACTTCTACCAAACTAATGTCAATCAATTATGTGATCAATACAAAATTTGCATTATTTTGGTTTTAGTTATAACTTTTAACAAGTAGGCATAGTTGGTAAAATGCAATATATTAATGAGGATCAACAATTATTATTACTCAGAAATTTAAAGTGAAGCATGTGTGCAAAACATGAAATTAAAACAAAATTTGGATATGTTATCAAAATAAATATTTCATTTTGCCGCAGGGACGTAAGAACCAATACACCAGATTACTAATGTTATTAGAAAGGTACACATTTACGTTGTTAAATATTACTAGAATTTTAATAGCTCTGACATTAATATTTTAGAAATCTCGAGACACCATGAATTTCGGTAGCGTCACCTCACGATCCTGACTAATGTAGCTGTAGTGTTTAGTCATACTTGAAGTACATTCTAGTATTTACTAGACACTTTAGCTTTATTTGTATCACGAGCTTAGTTATAGAAGCTGTCGAATTCTATAAATTCTTTAGCTTTATTTGGCTCACAAGCTTAGTTATAGAAGCTGTTGAATTCACTAGACTCATTAAGATTATTTGGCTCACAAGTTTAGCTATACAAGCCTTGGAGTTCACTATCCTTTTTAGATTTATTTGACCCACGAGATTAGCTATAGAATACTTTGAAATCACCAGACTCCTTAGCTTTGTTTAGCTCAATATCTTAGCTATAGAAGCTGTTGAAGTCACTAGAATCCCCAGCTTTTATTTAGTTCAATAGCTTAGCTATAGAAGCTGTTGAACTCACTTGATTCCTTAGCTTTATTTAGTTCAATAGCTTAGCTATAGAAACTGTTGAATTCACTTGATTCCTTAGCTTTACTTAGTTCAATAGCATAGCTATAGAAACTGTAGAATTCACTTGATTCCTTAGATTTATTTAGTTCAATAGCTTAGCTATATAAACTGTTGAATTCACTTGATTCCTTAGATTTATTTAGTTCAATAGCTTAGCTATAGAGACTGTTGAATTCACTTGATTCCTTAGATTTATTTAGTTCAATAGCTTAGCTATAGAAGCTGTTGAATTCCCTTGATTCCTTAGCTTTATTTAGTTCAATAGCTTAGCTTATAGAAACTGTTGAATTCACTTGATTCCTTAGATTTATTTAGTTCAATAACTTAGCCATAGAAGCTGTTGAATACACTAGACCCTAAGCTTTATTTGGCTAAAGAGCTAAGCTATAGAAGGGTTTGAGTTGATCAGACTCCTGAGTTTTATTTGGCTCTATAGCTTAGCTATAGTTGTTTAATTAACTAGAATCCTTAGCTTTATCTAGATCAATAAATTAGTTATAGAAGCTGTTGAATTCACTAGAATCCCTAGCTTTATTTGGCTCAATATCTTAGCTATAGAAGCGTTGAATTAACTATACTCTTCTGCTTTAATTGGCTCACCAGGTTATCTATAACAATCGTAGTGTTACTGTACGCCTTAAGCATCTGTACAAAAATGTAACTACTAGTTTATAATCTTGTCTTGACTTCATTGGAGGAAAAGGGAATGTTGGTCACGTTAAAACTTTGACGTTGATACATTATTTACGTATCTATTAAATTAAATATACCTTTTTCACTTCTTGTTTGAGGACTAATATTTCAGTATTTGATTTTACATTTCTGGATTGTTATTAGTATAGAAAACAAGGTCATTAAATATTAAAGTGTTAAAATATATTTTATGTTCAACTCTTTGCTAGCACTCGAAACCTAGTGATATTTATAAGCTGTTTAGAGTTCAATATATTAAAAATTCCTTGCTGCTACTAGCCCAAGAATGCTAAATTTGGTCGAATAAGTATTTTTATTGCTTGTAAATTTAGAGATCCTCTGAGGAAGTGTATTTTATTAATAAGAGTAAAGAAATAGTTACTCTTATAGCTTAATGATAAAAAAAATTAACCGGGGACTGGTGCTAAAAAAAAATAACATGCGGTTTGGCACCATTGCATTTTTTCATCATCCTATAATGTTCTAAATAATTATCAAAAACACAATCATACTTTAATACATACTATTATTATTGAAGCAATATTATTACATAAATATTTGAATGATATTGTAGTTTTTTAATTTTATTTAAAAAATAAAATAATGTTAAACTGTTACGAAAACATAGCTTATTATTAGAAAAAATGTAGGGGCCTGTATACAATTTTTGTTAAGGCATTATTCTATTTTATTATATATTAAACAATTACTGATCACTTACTTCTACGTTATTACTGTATTATTTTATTTTAAACTACGGCAGCAATGAGACAGACGTATGAATTCACGACTGGTGCTGTTACGTATTCACAACATTCCTGTATTACAGAATTTTTGTTATGTTTGATGGCATCATAATACGCAGCAGGAACTAATCGAGGAATACTTGGAGGGGATCCGACCTAATTACCTTTAATTTAAAAAAAAAACACATTACAGCTGTTGAGAAAATGAAACAGCGCCAGTCACAGAAGGTTAACAATTTTTATCGATCTATCAAAAAATAAATCTATGGATGGTTGGCGCACTATCATATTATTAGTTCGTCACTAGATATCACTACGAGTGCTCGTTGCACCCTCAGATTAATTTGGAAACATCAGTTTAGTTTGGTAGTGACATATTTACTTTCAAAATTGACCCAGGTCCATGGATAACAAACTCAAGAGAAGTAATTGTTAATGTCAAATATTTCATAATTCATTAGTAGACAACTTAAAAACTAACTTTATTTTGGAAAAAGACACAATACCCAGTCTCCCGGTTATCAATTCGTGACGGTGAAAAAATAAATTACAATTTCACAAACAATACTTTTTCATTAATTCAAGGAATAGAGCCAGATACCTTCAGTCTATAAGGCATACTTGCAACTTACTGAGCTAAGGTGTCAGTCATTGTGTGTTTTACTATAAATACAATTTATATCTCAAGATGATAGTCAAACCTAAGATATTGATTTGTATTTTACTGAGTATTCTGAACTTTAGTTACACCATAGTTTCACTCAAACCCCCCTATTAGCCCCACATCCTCACACCGTCAACACAAATTGTTCATAGGTAACGAATGAGAGAAGGGTGTAAGCGAGTGACCCGGATGGATCATGTGATTGAAATATGTCAGCAATTTGAATAGCTCATAAAAGTGTAATGGGAGTAATGAAGGTTAAATTAATTAATAGGACAAGACTACCATTAGGGATGTTCGATCTTGGATCAATCTCCATGAAAATCGATTCTTTAACCTCGTTTATCAATTTTTGTATCGATACAAACGTCCATATCTACTTTACGAATCGATTCTTTCTCTGCAATGCTTAGCCACAAATTAGTATAGGCCTATAATTAATTTTGTGATGTATAATTTATATTATATGTAGGCATATCTCATTCCAATCGTAATAAACTTTCTCTTAAGTTTCTCCTGACAAGCCCATGCTTCACATCCATAAAACAATGCTAGCGTCCACACACTTTTATATACTACAATTTATGCCTCTTTCGATACAACTTCATGCTTTGCAATAGTCAACATACATCCAACTACTCTCCGAGATGCACTAACCTCTCTGTAGATTTCACCATCTGTCCATCCATTTTTACATAACATTCTTCCCAGATAAACAAAATGATTGAAGAGCCATTCTATCTGTCACCCCATTCAAACGATTTAATGAATTCTGCAAGTAATTTTCATTCTCAGCCATTAATGGGGTATTGTAACAAACATGTATTTCAAACCTATTCAAATCTTCTACATAAGATGAGAGTGTTTCACCGAAGGACCACCAAGACCCGCTCGAGTCGCTCGCCTGACATGGGAAACTATTTAATATTTTATTTTCTTAAGGGGTTTGTTTTTTGTCTTTAAATGCGATAATAATAATGACTATGGGTTTTAAATGTTTAAGGTCTTACTACTTTACTCACGTAGTTCTTTTACTAACTGGTCCGAGCGTTGTATCGAGGAGCCTTGGAAGTTATCATGATGGTCTTGTATTTTCCAATTTTTAATAAAGTGGTAATAGCATGAATGACCACTATTATCTAATAAGAATTGAGTTTGGTCAGGTCTGTTGACATTAATTTATGTTTATTTACGATCTGTTTCGATCAGTAAATGTATAAATATTGTAATATGATTTGTTTATACTTAAAATATTTTAAAGAAACTTTTGGCCTTTATAGATGAAAATTTATGGGTAGGTCAGTTAATATGGTGGTGAAAAGAATTTTTTATGTCTATTATAATTAAATAACTTTTGGCATTTAAGAAATAAATTAATAGTTTTTCTAGCGAATATTGTTCCTATGGCTATTTGAATCAAGGAAGACAATACCAAAATGCAATGCGGGAACCCCAATAAAAAAAATCTGTTTTAAGAATGGTGAAATAACTAATTGTGGTAGTGAAAATTCACATAACAGGAATTTTCTTGAGTTCAAGAATAGAAACACAAATATTTTAAGTAGAACATGTTGTGGAATGTAGTGAGTGTGTTTCTTTAGTTAACCTGCCCAGGTATCAACTACAAAATCAGCAGTTTCGGTAAGAGGTTTTTTGTTTTTTCATCTAAGTGCAGCGGATTCCAAACGAAGATTTATCTTTTTCAACTTATCAACTTTTGTGGAGTAAGGACTATCTTATATTCATATATGGCTAAAATACTCATCTTGGTGGACATTTATTCCTTTTTGAAAGGAGTTTAAATCTAAAAGGATAATCATCCCATAATTAATATACTTTTGGTAAAAGAACACATGAAATCCATGTTGATTTTTAAAAGCGTCATTTTTTGATCCATCTTGGAGATTGTAATGGAATGTCTAAATAACACAGAACTTGTTTTCAAAAGACTTTAAACATACCTCATTAATAAGTCTTTATAATTAATTATTATCCATACACCTTAAATTAATATAAAGTAATTTAATTAAGCAGTTTGAATTATTATATTATCACCTAAACTTTGCTATTAGTCATCATGGAGACGATCTATAAAATATGCATATGAGCCATTGCTTAGTTTTAAAATAGTGTATTTCATTATCTTGTGCACTGTATTCTGTATAATAGCCACTTTTCAATCCATCAATAACACTGTCACAATCCACTAAACAGCCAATTTCACAAAAGGTCTGACTGTGTTACCTCCATTTTGTATACGAGTAGTTCCTATGGAACCTCGTGGTACCAAGGTCAGTGATTGTGTCTGACGGCAATCACTGAATAAGGTGAATACCTCAGACGACGTCAGACAATATAAATTTAATTCCTGCAGCCCCGATATCAGTCCACTCGAGGACAAGGTGTAGGGTAGGGTTTTTACAGTATCGTCTGCAAATAACAGCACTCTACCATTCACATTTTCCATTTGTACACCAACCACGTCCTCACAAAAATCCCTCATACACTCATCCATGAAAACATTAAACAAGCATGAAGACATAACACAACCTTGTCTAACACACTGTTCAATGTCAAGTCATTCACTCAAATCTCCACTATCCCTAACGCACGTTTTATTTCTATCATACACCACCATAATTGCATTTACTAGCCAGGCATCCACACCATACTCTCTAAGAACATTCCATAACATACTATTATTCGCCCGATCGTACGTTTTCTCCAGATCAACGAGTTCTCAATAAAATTTCGTCCATACTGTCATACATTTCTCAATCATTAGTTACAATGCGAATATCTGAACCATGTAACCTCTATCTGAAATGAAACTACATTGAACACTTTAAATACATTATATGAAACGTAACGGCACCCTAGCAAGGAGTTTTATTGACATTTTTTTCTACCAATGCTTGTTTTATAATGTGATAATATTAATTGAATGCAAGCTTAGTTCACTTAGTTATAAATATTAATAAATTATTTGTACTGTAATTATAGTTTACTAATTTAATAGAACCAATTTATTAAATTAAGTATATTGGGAAAATATACCGAGATTTGTTTGGCTCCATCTTAGGTGATTTTTTTTTTCGAAAAATATACACCCACTCATATTTTAAATATGGTTAAAGCAACTTGTTTATACAAATCGTTGAATCGATATTTACAAGATCGATTCAATGCAGTCAATTTTTTTTCGCCTGAATCACTATTAGCATACTTGATCTAAAACAATCCACAATATTTATTTAAGTCCTATGTACCGAACAATTCCTAACCCTAATAGATTTGGCTGATCAGGAAGATTTAATCCAATGTTTTATTATTGACGATAATTACTGGGTCTGTCCCCGATCAAGGCAGGGAATGGCCCATAAAGAGTGTTTTCCTTCGTTCTTTTATTATTTAAATAGTAAATGTATTATTCCTTAAGCATATACAAAGCAATCAAATGAATGTGTACCTAAACAAATATTACAAGAGCAAACATCGTGTTATTCCCGTAGGCCATCTTATCTTGAATCAGAAACTCATATTAGAATAAATTATAAAATAAAGAATATTTGTTTGCTATATTTGAGGTAAAGAGGTGACTGGCACTCCTGTACAGCCCACATTTAATAAGAATGTTGATTACCTTTCAGTAGATGGGTGCCCTCCCCCCTGTTACTTCCGGCCTCACATAGCTGTGGATAGATGGTCAGATGTTCCCGCCAACCCCCACCCCCCCACCCCCCGACTATCTCAGCTCCAAGGCCGGCACACACCACCTAATCTCTCATAGCTAGAAGGGTGACAACGGAGCTCTAGGTTTGAACCCAGGATTACCTCCCAACTTCAATTAATGGATTCACTACGCCATCCCTGATAATACGGTGTGGATGAGCTGGAGCGTCGTAATCACTGATGCCCCGGATGATCTTATTACAGCTAGCTAGCGCCTTTTTAAGAATCTTTCCACCAAACAGTGGATACGCGTGTCCAGGGATGGGAGTCCTGGTATGGTCAGTAGAAGGTTGTTGGGGAAAAGGAGCAGATTCCCGAGAATGAGGCGAAGGAACCGGTAGTATACAGTGTATGGAGACGGTTGTATCTGTATCTAGGTAGACAGGAAAATATGAGAGTGGAGTAGAGGGGTATGGACATAACACTAAAATAAAAGTCTAGCCTTGTGAACGTATGCCAATGGACTAGCCGGGCGCAGGAGTGGAGCCAACACCATGACAACCCTTACTCTTCCTGCCTCCGCAGGTGGGAGTCTGAACTGTTTCTAGCATCCAGGGTCACCTCCAGCCACCTAGGCGATGACTGAACTACGTTACCAATCTCACGATGTGGATGGAGGGGACCCATACTCTGACGAGTGAACAAGATGGCCCGCGTCTTTTGTGACACTATTGTCAGGAACCGGGACTGAAAGTAGGCCATGAGCCCCCGGAGCGAAAAGGTCTGCTTGGCCCAAATCACATTGGTGTCCAGGGACTGGTCCAGGATGACTGTGTCAACAAAGAACTGAAACAAAACTGTACCGCATGGGATAGGCATGTCCCACATGAATAATGCATACAGCATAGGGGAAAGACAGGAGTCCTGCTAAGAGCAATCGGTTAAAAGAGAGGATATGTTTGACTCCCACTCTGGAGGATTGGTTGGCGAAGAACGAACTAAGGAAGTGTATGAAGGTGTATGAAGGGTGGTGGGAGCCCTGATATGACAAGGGAGCCAGAATCCTTTGGGGACTCACACTGTAGAAGGCCTCGTTGACGTCCAATATGCCCTGTATGGGAACCAGCATTGAAACCACCGGTTGACAATCCTGGCAACTTCGTGGGTCATCTAAAATCCCTTCCGAAACCAAACTGATGAACTGGAAGGAGGAGGCCCACCCCCAGCCAAGCCTCCAAGCTGGCCAGGCTCACCCTCTCCACCACCATGCCGAAGCAGGAGAGGAAGGAAATTGATCTGTAGGAAGCCAGGTAAGCAGGTTTATGTATTGGAACCATATTCTGGTCTACAAATAGAGATTTATCAATATGGCGTTGATATGGAGAAGGAACTTCTAACGAGGAAGGTGGGTGAGGAGAGGGGGGAGGCATAATAGAGTCTCGAGGTAGACGAAGGATGACGCCTCGCGAGCACTTGGGTCACAAGCTGGAGGTCTGGATAGGGAAAGACCCGTGTGCAGGGAGAGACGTGACTAGAGGGATATAGTGAATGCCTCGCGAGCACTTGGGTCACAAGCTGGAGGTCTGGATAGGGACAGACCCGTGTGCAGGGAGAGACGTGACTAGAGGGATATAGTGAAGGTACCCGGGAGTCAGAATCCCTCACCGGGGACCCTGGCCACCGCAAGATCTTTACATGGTCTGAAGACAGGGACGTCAGGGGAATATTATCTCTCCTACGTCCCACCCTTTCAGTTGGTGTCACCCGGAGGGATCGTCGTCGAGGGCTTGTAGCCGTGTCTACTGAGTTGCCATTCACCACCACCAACACAACGGGGCTGGAGTACTCTATGGACCTCCCTGGTTCTAGGGAGGTGAGATAGCGCTGCCACAAGTCTCATGGAGGTGAATCTCTACGATGAAAATGAAGGGGCGAGGGGAGTGTTTAAGAGCGGGGGTCAACGTGTGGGAATAGACTGGGACTCCGTCGACACTAGCGTTGGCTCGAAGAGATGGACCTGGTAATCTATCTTCTCAATATCGTGTAGAAAGTTTAGTTGTTTGGCAGTTGGAAAAAATACTTTTATAATACACAATTTAATCTCCAACATATAAATACACACTGTTGTCCTACTATTATTAACGTTAACAGCTCTTAAAGCTAACAGGCAATAATAATTTGATTATGTTTTAATTCAAAAAACAAAAAATAATAATTATGTATATAATATATTTTATTCTAATATTTACATTAAAAAAAATGTAAACAGTTTGCATGCACATTTGAGATCTGCATTCTAGAGATAAATTTATGTACTGTTATAGTGGGAGTGTTAGCCTCGGCAGTAATCACACCGATATCTGCAGTTCGGTTGATAAATCGTGAGCTTCAGGAAGTGCACTATAAATACCCTTAAAAATAATCTTTCTTTCAATTTCAATTTTCTTTAATGATAATGACAGTAATGATAATAAATAATATGTTTTACTTCGAATCAATTTTACTTTTATGATTGTTGGTAATAATAATCTTATTTCCCTCAATATAATTTTCATTTGATTGTTATGATAATGATGATACTACTACTACTACTACTAATACTACTACTACTACTACTACTAATAATAATAATAATAATAATAATAGTAATGATAATAATGAGGCCTCTCTCATCCCCAGGTCGAGAATCACTGCCTCGTGGTAGTCCTGCTGCCTGATTGGTAGCTGATACCGAGGGACATCCTTTGGCGCTGGCTGGTGTAACCTTATTAATCAGCAATGGATGTATGATTGGAGCTCGCCTGATACATAACCTAATGTGTAATCAATCATCGACTGGGCTCCAGAAATAATTACCTTCTGATGAGATGTCAATTACCAGTCAATGACACACCGACCGAGATAATTTTAATGGATACACAGTACATGTTTTACAGGCTCCCAACATCTGGGAAAGTACTTATAGTGAGCTCCAAATCACTCGTACATAAGCTGTTATTGAACCACTTTTAGATTAAGGGGGTTCTCTTCTGGAGCGTTGAAACGAATTACAGTCGTTCAGATGTTTTGCAATATTTAAATAAATGTTTATTTTATCATCACGTATTATTACGTGTCCAGGTTACACGCTTATATACTAATTACTATTTACTAATTACTATTTTTTAAATTAGCAGAGTAATGACGTTAATTGAACATTAGTTTGGATTTTGAAGGATAATTTATTATTTAACGTTCCAAAATGTGGCCTGATATTTAACGGGTCTATTTGCCTTCCATGTAGATTTGTGTGTACAATGCGCTGTCTTTTGTACAGAATGATGTCACAGGCTCACCCAGTTAGATGTATTTATCCATCTGGCCCTACCTTTTATTCATTTTACATTGGTATGACCCGTGTGATTTAAGATTCCTAGGATTAAAATATTTTCATTTATTTTTTATACCTCAATAATTATCTTCCTTGTAAAATATAGACAGTGAAATGCTCCATGAAAAGCCCTAACATCCAATATGCTTATTTTGTTTATTGCTTCTTTTATGGATAGGGGAAAACATTTGTTTCATATTACTATCCATCCAGGCTATCTGCCTTTAATTACCATAATTGGGTAAGGATGAGTAAAGTATTACGAAGATTAAATGTACTCGCATTTGCAAAGTACGAGAGTGGGAGGTAGTTTACAATACAATACGCTAAGCACACCTTGCTGGGATTTGAATCCTGACCTATCACCAGCAACTTAAGTAGGTTAGATTTACATCCATACCACGTTGATTCCGATTCGGGTGATTGCTATGGATGGAACTGACTATTTTGAAGCTATGCCCAAAATATCACAATACTGGCCACGTGTCCAGTTTTTTCCAACTTGATAAGTTTGAGGTAGGATAAATAAATAACCTAAGGATATTAGGGAGGGGGAGGCTAAATTCCCCCTATTGTGGTGAGAGATGCTTGAGGAACATTCTAGAGTATAAATTGTATAATCTCACTTTTTGTTGTAGACCGATATGCCGGTTGGGATTTAGTTATAATGGTTTTTATGAGTATGGTAAACACAAAGGTTAGTAGATAGTTTAAATATTATGAATGAGAAAGAGAAAGCAGACGTAATTCAACCGCAATAATGTGAAGAGAGGATGGAAAATATACAGTGAAATTGAAATAAGGAAAAACACATAACCATGGGATAAGAAAGAAAGAAAGAAGAGATTTTTGGGACGAAAAGTTTTAAGCATCTAAAAAGATATGAGAAATGTTTATTTAAAACATCTCACATTTCTTATTATACTTTTTATTATTCCTGGACCAGTCATCAAAAAACAGCTAAAAAACCAACATGTTATGCAACCCGCAATATTTTTCCTTTACTGAAATAACAAGGTTTACATTTCTACAAACAAATTCATCCAAGTCGAAAGTAGTAAATAGTTTTATGTATCTCCATCTGTGCCTTGGCAATAAATGGAAGTAAGCATTGCCTGAAATGACGTCACTGCCTGAGATAAATATTTGTTGTGTTCATGTCCATTGTAGAGAAAATAAATAGGAACTCACGATATATCTCTAGTACGATTCTGGTTGGATGAAAATTTAATAAAATAAGGGTTTTTGTTTTTTGTAGTAAAGAGGGTTATTAGTTTATTATAGTATTAATTTTATTTAATAGGTATTGGTATTATTTACTAACGAGACAGCTAAAGATCATATGACTTGGAGTATAAATTATTAAAATGGTTTTAATGAGCATATAACTGTTTAATAAAAGTGTATTCTTGCATAAATCTGAATGTAGCAATAAAGTTATAAATGTATCTTTGTTTTGACTACTGCCAGCTTTATGTTAGGTGTTCTAGAGTTGATATTTTTAATAAAGTTTTAATCCTAAATTATACTGCACTTACCTAACTCCTACGCCTTCATTAGAACCGATGCAGATCTTCCCTAGGCTGTTACATCACTTAAATTCACCCACACATACGTTTAACTGCTTGACTTCTCATACGTAGCCAGTCTCTATATTTATTGTAACGTCATTTGAGTACGGCGTGTCGCAGGTTGTAGTATGCGTTTAATCTGTTGGTTGTGAAATTTTATTAAATATTTAGTATTAACAAAACTTTTTTTTTATCTCTGATAGTAAAAGGAACGACTCACGGAAATCTATGTTTTCTCACATTTCGAACCTCCTACATTCAATTTATTTTTAACAACTCTCAATGAAATGTTTTATTTAAAAATTGATTGTTTTGTATATAATCTTGCTCTAGATGTCTTGGGCGTGACTCTTTTTCAACGTTAAGATTGCGTAATCATTACATTTTATTTTGAGAATGTTTATACTAGGTATTCCTGAGTTTATATTAAAACTATTACGTAATTATTTAATTTTGAAAGCTATTAATACATCTCAAGCACAAAATAATGTACGCAGAGCAAGATACGGACCATTTAAACTAATTATTTTATATATCTGTGTCATGTATTAAATATATCATTTATGAATATTAAATTGTCTCTATAAAATATAAAATCTTTTAAAAAATTAACCTAAATTATTATAATTTTAATATACCAAAGGCATGATGGAATTGATTAACTAGCTTTTACAAAAAATATAAATCCAATTAAGTATATTGTTATAAACATTCCAGTCGTTGTCGAAATTGAATTTTCATCAGTGGTAGTTGGGTAAAGCAGCTATCATCTTGTGTCTCAAGCCATTTAAGTATAACTTGTAAAGCTGTAATCTATTGCAAAATAATTTAAATGACATATTCTTCAGTTTCCAACCATAATGTGTGTCTAGTCGTTCAGATATTCGGTGCTTTACCGTTGATTGCATGAAGGAAATAAACATAAAGCCAAATTGAAAATGAGTGCATCATAATTAACAAATGCTTTCTTCAAATAGGGATCGCAAATGAAATAAAAATGTTTTATGAAACGTAATGTCTTGAAAGTGAAATCTGTTCAGTTGAAAGAAGGGGTGAGAGGGTAGGTGCTATAAATTGAAAATGGTCTGAAAGGGGGATGTCGGCGCCTGAAGGGGGTGGTAAACACAGGGTAGGTGTCGTGCGTGGAAGCAGTTTGACGGCCCCTGTGGTGCCCAAAGTGCTTCTGGACACGTCACCGTCGCCGAAGTTTCAGCCGCCTTTTCCCTGGCGCGGGATTACCTTGTAATAATGACACGGACGATTGATGGCAGGATAAGCTGGTTACAAGATCTTGCATCAATTGACTGCCGAGGCTGTCAGTGCGCGCGAAGTCACTTGAAGGTTGCTTGATTGTCCCGTCTAATCATGACCGGGAAGCTATGATGGCTTATTTCTCTATATATCAGATCCAGTACAAACCATCCCTGAGGTGAGCATCGCAAAATCTCAGTCTACAAAGCGTCTGACTAGCTATCAAACGAGAAGGTGTGAATATTTTTATTTTTGCTGTGTGTATAATTACTCATTTGGGCTATTCAAATATTTACACCAATGTGATAGAATTTAGGTAGAATGGATCTTAAATAAAACTTATTAAAATTTGCCTGGATGGAGAGGGGAAAATATTTAAAATTAAAACACCATCAGTGGGATCAATTAGGATCCAAGCCCCAAAATACTCTTCATGATTAAGCCAACCAGATTAGAATGGCGACTTATACCATGTGCCCACTAATGCTGGATATCTAGGGTGGATGAAAAAGTATTATTTTATAATTGTAAATGTAGAACTTAATATTTATAGTAATCTTACTTTCTGAAGTCTTTGGCTGTGCTTATCAATTAATACTTGAGTAGGTTAGTTACGTGCCAGCACAGTGAAACTAGAATTGGACTAATCTTACTAGCTTAAACAAACAGGATTAGGAACGTGTTCATACCAAAGCCATTTATATAAAGTAGGCTTACATAAACTATATACCTACGTAAACAATAAGAAAAAATATTTTAAATAAATACACTAGAATTTGTATGAAAGATGACAAAATGGAAAATCCTAATATGGGAAGAATATCTCAACATCAATAGCTCAGGAGAGACTAGAGTTCATAGTCAGACGTGTAGATCACTCGTATGATTCATCCTTTGTATTCTTCTGTAATAAGATAGTACAGATGAAGTGACAAAATAATCTGAGATAGACAAGATAACGGAAAGAGTAACAGGAGCAGATAAAAATACACAAACAATATGAATTTACAATTAGATATATAACACAAATTCACATTTAACACAGATGCACCGAACGCGTTGGGGTAGAAAATAAACAGGAACAATGAATAACTATTCATCTTTTATTTATTTAAAGCTTCTTAAACATAACTGGTGTTATAGTTTATATGAGGTTTAAAAGACTCCATTAAATTATTAGCCTAGGCGTTGAGAATAAGAATATGCATTATTAAAAATATCTTTAAGTAGAGTATGGGGAGGTGTTTAAATCCACAAAACACCCTTTCTCGTTATGACCCTGGCCACTTGTATGTATGCTTCTTCTTTAGTTCTCCATCGTAAGATTGGCTGGAACTAATGGTTCTACAGCTTTCTGTGACCTTTGTCTTCCTTTTCATTGGACTGTGCTCTCACAGTTTGAGTCCTCCATAACTTTTCCTAAATATTCCTTTCTTGGTCTACTTGTTGTGTACTCCATCGTATTTGATCGATTTCACTAAATCATCTTGTCTCAGAACATGCTCAACAATTTCTTTCTTAATGTTTTGGGGGCATTTAAGTAATACGTAAACACATTAGAGGGAGAGAGGTGATATAAATTTGATTACTTTTGCTGACAAAGTGAAAGGGGGTATTAACAATGCTTACGTGCTACTGCAGTGACACAGACACCCGAAACTGACACATATTAATTGAAAGTGTTGAGACGTGAATTAAAAGACCTTGCTCATCAGATTAAAAGTAGTTTAGAATTTTTTATAACTACAGTATTATAATTAATGTATTCACTAATAAAAGTTTTTTATAATTTATATTTAAAAAATAATTTTATCATTTTTTAAAATTTTACCTGTTTAATACCATACATTTAAATTCATTTTACAACAGTGTTTGTTGTGAATTATTTTGAACAATAAATCTACACCTCTATTTTAATAATTACTATCAATCTATAAATTGCATAACAAATTATGGTCGATCCTGTGAACAAATTACATTCAAACTACAA
>CABFOW010003668.1:48492-70153 GCA_902141385.1 Timema californicum | reverse complement strand
ATTGGACATTGGCCCTTCTTATCTCATTGCACATGGTATTAATGTTTCTTTGACTCAAGAAGGTCACAGAGATTAGCTTAACCCTCCACTGCTACCTGCATTCCAATACAGCAGGTTAGCCAACGCTTGCAAAACGATACTTGCTGATAAATGGGTAATGATCATACTAACGGCATCTATTATCAACTAAGATAACTATTTGTAAAAGGAAAAGTTGTATTTAAAACAATGTATTTTTACTAAAGTGTCGCCTTGCGAGTCGTTAGAGCTCAATATTGTTGTGATTATTGAAGCCAACCCAAATTTAAAAATACGTTTAAAAAGAAAAAGAAATTATTCATTAACTAATATGCTATAAACAAACACACTAGCTTAATTGTACAGAGAAAATAAATCTATTTATAATTTTTGTTTTCCCATTTAAAGTGCATTAAAAGGGAAACATTTTAATGAAAATATTTCAATAACTATTTTTAGCATGGTTTGAAAATTCCATAAGAATTATGAAAGATGCCCAGATATGTTACTAAAATAAATAAAAAACAACAATGCTGAAGAATTAGATATTTTTTTTAAAACATTTTTTTTTGTTTATAACCATGCATTTATGGGTAGGCTAGGCCTTAACACATTGTTTTCCACTGAGTGAGATATAACTTATTTGAGATTTCATAGAAATATATCAGCGATCATAAACTGTGACATTCAAATGTAATGACTTGTACATTAATGGTATTTATTTATAATATACAATTTACGCTGTTATATATTTGATAAACCATTTTCATTTTAAAGTGAGTCCTGTGTATAACCATGGAACATAAATGTAAAATTTAATACACAAGGCAAATAAGTAACCTTTGAAGAAGTCGAAGAGCAGTCCACTCTGAGAAGAATAATCAATAAAAGATTTGAAAACAAAAGGTAGGAAATATATGTTAATATTGAAAGCATCCATCTTAAATGTAAGAAAATTAAATTATGAAACCATATCAACTTTGTGTTGTCATCTAGTAATTTTTATGACAAAAAAAATATCTACATGTCTATATTGTGATGTCACACGACTAAGAATTTAATTGTATACATTTAAGGTGAAACTACAAGAATTTTTCAATGACTGGTTCTGGTTGTACTGCTCAAATTAGCTAAGATGAGATCAGTATATTATGAAGTTCCGGCAAGATGTGTTTTAAAGGCAACCACCAGAAAGTGTATTTACCCTTTAAAAAGAAAATATGTGCAACCATCTCATCTGAAGGAAGAATAAGTTGTAATTTTGGCCTTGGATGTTCTGTAATACCAGTTGAAAAAAAGCAATCCCCAAAAATGCTATTCGCCAACTTTGAAGGGAATAATTGGTTCTGGTACAAACAAACTCTAAAGGTGGATCCTTATTCTAATGTTTTACATTGGTGCATGAGCGTTAGAGCCATTCCCAAGTTTTTTTTCACCAATGACTTCTGGGGAAAGGCGAAATAAATATATTGTTTCCACATAAAGTTTAAAAAATAAGTCCATCTGGGAATTTTTTTCATGTGAATATTGTAAACTTAAGAGTAATTCCTTATTTATCTTTGAATCATAAACTTGATATATCTTTTAAGGAAAAGTGAGACATTAGCTCTCGAAGACCACCAGACTGGATGTAAAATCAGACCCCACAAGACCAAGTTTCATGAATCATTTTTTTGATGCTTTAAAAATAGGAACTCTTCATTAAACAAACTCGGTTTACTGTCCTTTAATATGTTTTATGAATGATAATTTTGCAGTTAAATCTGTCGCACCATGATGAAAATAAAAATAAATTCCTTTTTTTTAATCTACAACCATAGTATATTTTTAAATTACTTAACCCTTTTGCTGCGCTAGTCGAATACATCCGCTCTTGGCATTATAGCCATTGACTGCGGAAATTTACTTTATACCCCACACTGTGTAAACTTTATCTACCTTTGCTGCGACAGCCGGAAATAGCCACAATAGTGTTAGAACGCTGACATTTTTATACTAGCATGCCCGTGCGCCTCTGACATCTGGTGTTAGTTTCGAGAACTGTCAATTACCAACTGCTAAATCATAATAGTAGCGCTTGTTTACTTCTGCATTTCCCTACTTGTAACACACATGCAATATTTTTGTGACAGAAAACATTGTTGAGGGATTTATTAGTGTGGTATTTGTTATATTTATTTACCTTGTTATTCTACTGTGTTATTAACATTTAATTGATTAATGAATTTGTGTCATGTGAAGGGCAATAAATATAATATTTGGTTAATATGGCAATTGAAAAATTTAATAATTCAATAAGTTTAAAAATTTATTTTATTTCTGCCGATTGATAAATATGATCTAATAGACTACACTGAGGAAAGCACCAATGTAGCACAAAATGGTTCAAGTTGTGTTGATGTAACCTAATTTTCAAAAGTTTTCTCTTTATTACACAAGGTCTATATTAGGCCAATATTAGGCCTGTCAAATACTCATTTAGCATTTGGTTTGACACTATTGTGGGTTGCTAGTAAAATAAAGAATAGTTCTGATAGCAGAATAATATTGCATTTGGGTCAAATGTAACAACTAATATGTGATATATAAAATTTTATCGATATAAAATATATATTATGCGATTTATAGACGTGGTGTTAAATTTAATATTTAAAATGCATTACTAGTTGAAAATCACATTTGATCACAATCATGATCATGCAAACTTTGAGTTTTTGAATTTTTGACTTATAATTAGCATTTCTGAAGGTAAGAAGTAAAAATTAAATTCACAGCAAAAGGGTTAATAGCCCTTTGCTTAGCCAATATAGTATTGTCATATGGGCACAATTGTGTCCATTATTGGCTGTAATTTGTGACTGGAGTATTTTTACTATATATATTAGGTATTCTTAGGGTTTTTTAATCTGTTGATGTCATGTGGGAATTCTTTAAAACATATAAAAATTTCCATCGTCTTTAACATTACATCTTGCTTGTTATGTACATGTGTCTAGTGGAAGAATAGTTTATTGGCGAGGTAGCAACCAATAAGGTGTTTTTATGCCCTACCTTTGACTTTACTCTTCTAACTCTGGCAACTAGGTTGAGGGTGAATTTGAAATTGTCTCATATTAATAGCATAGTTACATTTTTGTGTTAAGTGATCATTCCATAGTACTAATGAACTGTGATATTTTAATAATTCATTGACAGTCCTTCAAACACTAATCAGTATTGAAATATAATTTGAATGCAAGAGCACAGTAATATGGTTTCTATTCTTGATTTTGAGATTTGAGTTTTAAACTGCTGGAGGAATGTACACACTGTTTACAGATATCATCAAAGTATGATCAAACTAGGCATAAGATAAGGAGTGTATATTGTAGGTTGAAAGCTTTAAAATATGTTAACAGTTTAAAAAGGAACATTAATAGTGTAACACGATTAGTGTTTAACAGCAGGACCAGCGTGCTTTCATTGTTTACCCTGGCTGTGCTCCTTGTCTGGCAGGTAGGCAGCGACCTTCTCGCTTGACTGGGGGATTAGAGGGGCTGAGGGGGTGTGGGGGGAGGACGGAGACACGTCTGGAGGTGTCTGGATCCTTTTTACTCTAGAAATGGAGGATTCCAGACCCTCAGCTGTCACCACCCCTATATAAACATGCTCAGCGATAGCCGTGGGTACTTAGTTGTTGGTTCTCGACCAACAAGTTCGGGTGTCCTCAGTGAGTGTGTGTGGACCAGTGTGTACATTTGTGGACCGGCGTGTCAAGTGTGTGAGCCAGAGTGACCAGCAAGCAGGTCGGTGCGTCCACGGGTGGGTCAGCGAGTCCGGCATTTGTGTATAGCGGGTCACCGCCGTGTATCGTGTGTGGGACAAGTGACATTTGTTGTTATTGTGAACTACTGTGTTAATGAAAATTTTTGTGACTTTTGAAATATTTGAATAGTTATTGGGTGTTTTATAGTTGTTAATTTGTTTATCCAATTTACTTACATCTCTGGGTGTTCTATTAGTTTATTGATTTACAGACTTGATTAAGGCTTTTTTTATTTCACTTAATGACATATTTATTTATAATTAATTTATATATATTTAATCAGTGTGTGTATGTATGTGGTAATTTTAATAATCAAAACATTGAATATTCTGTGGGCATTTTCATTCGTGTTTGGTCAGCAGCATACCCCAATATCTCTAAAAGAACTTGTGGTTTAAGTGTGAACGGCCTGTGACCCTCCCAGGTCACGCGCGCCCCACGTTACATTGGTGTCAGAAGTGGGATATTGGTGGTGTGTCTGCTTGATGACAACAAGGAAAATGGCCACGGATATCCAGGGTTTGACAGCTCTTATTCAAGCCATGGCAGAACAAAACATTGACAGGCTGGACCAAATAGCGTCGCAAACTACGTCATTGAACATCAAGATGGCGGAACAGACGACATCATTGGAAAGTAAGATGGCGGAACATACGACATCGTTGAACGCAATAAGAATTAAAAACAGAGATTTCAACTATTGAGGGTAAATTTACGTCATTGCAGAGAGAGATGGACACCGTCAAGGAAGAAATGAATCAACGTTTAAGCAGCTTGTCAGCTACAAGTGAGGGTAATTGTATTCAACTTCCACGTAGTTCCAAGCTTAGTGCCTTAGAAGGATTTCGTACCGTAGTTAAACCATCTCCATATGATGGACAAGTTACCTGGGGTGAGTATCAAACACAATTTGAAATTGTGGCCAAAATCAATGGCTGGAAGATGACACAAAAAAAACCAGTATTTGGCAGGAATGCTTGGGGGGCCTGCTTTGGCGGTGTTACAGAACCTCTCGGAGCCCATCCGATTGGACTACGATGCCTTGACGTCAGCACTTGAGCTACGATTTGGTGACAAACACCTTCGGCATCTTTACCATGCGCAGTTGAAAAACGAGTCCATGGCGGAACTGGCAGCTGATGTTGAAAGATTGTCACAGCTGGCCCTTGAAGGCTGTCCTGCTGATACACGTGACGTAATCGCCATTGGTGCATTCCTGGACGCCATTTCAGACAGTGAAGTTCAACAGACGGTCAGAGTTGCAGGTCTTCGAACTATGCGAGAGGACTTGGCCAGAGCATTGGAAGTGGAGTTGGCCAAAGTTGCTGCAAGAGCCACGCGGCGTGTGGTACGAAACGCACGTTTGGAAGGAGATGTGAGTGCCGGTGTAAGTCTGGATCAGCAACACTTCCTGGATGAACTCGAAAGTTTAGTGAAAGAAGTTAAATCGATTTATAAGGTTCAGAACGCTCCACGCGGCCCCAATTCTAATAAGACGACCCACCTTGAATGTTGGAACTTTAATAAAGTTGGACATCTCCGCTCCCAGTGTAGAGAAAAGAGGATCAGTGAGCAAAGTGACTACTGAAACAAGAATCAACCGGAAAACTATTGAAAGCTAGTCTTAAGGAGCGAAGACCAGCTGACTCCACGCAAAATGCTCCCACGGTTATCTTAAATGTGCGATCGCTTGGAAGTGAAGACGATGCTCTATTGGTGGAAGGAATGTTGGATGGAAAAACTTGCCGGATGGTTGTGGACACGGGTGCCAACGTCACATTGGTGCGACCCGATTTCACCAAGTTATTATTATTATTAGCACCACGTCTTACTACCCGTTCGGGTTATACACACTTACGCTAATGTGTAATGGTAGGGTGATTGTGAGATGAAATGGAGGACCTACAGTTTAACGTGGAATCCGAACCACGGTGGAGGCCTGGCACTCCCCACATTCACAAGATGTCTTGTCAGAGGTGAAGGAAGGGTTTGGTAATCAGATAAATCTTTGCCGGGACCGGGGATTGAACCCCGGCCGCCAGCATAGAAGTCTGACACCTTACCCCTAGACCACCAGGTCACCCTTTCACCAAGTTAGTTCATTGGAAACAACGAACAGATAACACTCTTCAAGGATGTGTAATAAGGACGGTAATTGGTGATTCTGCACCAGTTTTGGCAAAGGCACAAATGGAATTTAATTTAGGAGGTTTGCAAGTAGAACATCCTGTGTACGTTGCCAATATTGAGGACGAGTGTATTCTTGGTTTGGATTTCCTGAGAAAATTTGGCTGCTGTATCGATTTAGGTTCGGGAGTTATAAGAACATCTTAAGTAGAGGTTGAAATTGTATCTAGGCGGTGGGTGACCTCTCCGGACGATTTCCCAGTGGTCTGTAATCGAGCGACCATCCTTCCTGCAAACAGCAAAGTCCTTGTTCCAGCAAAGTGTAGGGAAGATTATGGTCGGCACTTTTGGACTAGTGGAGCCAGCGAACGGTACTAACAAGCTGCCATTAAGTGTGATAACTGCAAGAACATTTTTTTCAAACAACAATAGAGCATTCCAATCAGGATGATAAACCTATCTGACAAGCCATGGGAAATCAAGAAAGGAACTATCGTTGGGAGATGTTACCAAGTATCTCAGATGACGTTGAGGGGAAGTTCGATCAATAAAATAACTCCTACCATAAGCGCTCTACCTAAGCCCTTATAAGAGCTGGATGAGCGCGCTTCAGAGCCTCTAGACGCTTCCCAAGGAAAACGAGTAGTCCAGTTTTTAATGGAGAATAAGTCTGCGTTTTCCCGTGAACCTAGTGACTTGGGCAGAACTAACATGATTTGCCACACGACTGATACGGGAGATGCGTCACCTATCAAACAACCTCCAAGACGCCTACCCATGTCTACAAGTATTGAGGTTGAGGAAATGCTAAAGGAGATGATGGAGCACGATGCTATAGAGCCAGCTTCAGGACCATGGTCATCTCCTGTAGTTCTTGTCAAAAAGGACGGCTCCACGCGGTTCTGTGTAGATTACCGCTGCCTTAATGATGTCACAACAAAGGATTCCTACCCCTTACCTCGAATAGACGATACCTTGAACGCAATGGCAGGCGCCCGATGGTTCACAACATAGGATATGAAGAGTGGCTTCTGGCAATGTGAGGTCGATCCGGCTGACTGAGAGAAAACAGCCTTCTCAAACCACGGAAAGGGTACTTGGCAATTTAAGGTGATACCATTTGGTCTTTGTAATGCACCGGCTACTTTTGAACGCCTCATGGAACGTATCCTGCCTCTAGACAAATGCCAAGTTTATCTGGATGACATCGTGGTAAATGGAAGTACGTTCGAAGAACATTTAGAGCGCTTGAGAACCGTGCTTGAGAAGATAGCAGATGCCAATATCAAGCTCTTTCCGAAGAAATGCAGTTTATTCAGACGGAAGGTTAAATTCCTTGGACACGTAATTACTGCAAAAGGGGTGGAAAGAGATTTAGAGAAGACGGAATGTATCAGACACTGGCCAAGGCCAAGGGATCGGACCAAACTACGAAGCTTCTTGGGACTATGTACCTACTACCATCGATTTGTACCTTGATTTGCCAACATTTCTAAGCCTCTCCACCAGCTTACGGAGACCACAAGGAGATTTAATTGGACCCCAGAATGTGACGTAGCCTTCGAAACTCTTAAAAATGCCTTGTCCTCACCACCTATTTTAGCATTCCCTGAAGAAGTTGGTAAGTTTATATTGGACACTGATGCCAGTAACGTTGGAATCGGAACGGTCCTTTCTCAGGTACAAAATGACTCTGAGAGGGTAATAAAATACTAAAGCAAAGTGCTCCTGAAGTCTGAAAGAAACTACTGTGTAACAAGACGTGAGTTGCTGGCAATAATCAAAGTTGTTGATCATTTTCATCACTATTTGTATGGAAGGAAATTTCTCACAAGGACTGACCATGCCGCTCTCCGCTGGTTGTTGAGTTTTAAGAAACCTGAAGGACAGATGGCACGTTGGATACAAAAACTCCAGGAGTAAAACTTCGTAGTCCAATATCGGGCTGGACATAGTCATGGAAACGCTGATGCATTATTCAGAAGACCATACGAGGAACATGGCTGCCAGCATTGCCAGCAACGAGAAGAAAACGAATTAGAAGGAGGACAACCAATGATAAGACGTACTGGATTGCAAGAGGACGTCGCAGACACTGGACAAAAATTCTGGGGCGATGAATGTCTAAGAGAAGATCAGATGAAAGATGACTCCATATGTCCATTAATAGAATGGAAAGAAGGTGGATTGAAGCCGACTGGCGGGACGTGTCAGGCCTGAGTCCAATAGTGAAGAGTCACTGGGCTCAGTGGGATTCCCTCGTAATGAAAAATGGCGTCCTTTATCGAACATGGGAAAGTGCAGATGGTCTGCGCAAGAAACATCAGTTGGTATTGCCAAAGAATCGAGTCAAAACCGTGTTGGAAGACCTTCACAACTCGCCAGCTGGGGGGCATTATGGCATAAACAAAACACTCGAGAAAGTGAGAGACCGATTCTACTGGTTGCACTGCAGAGACGACGTTGAGAGCTGGTGCCGGAAATGTGACGTCTGCTCTTCTTCAAGCAAAGGACCTAGGACTAGAGGAAGGAGCCGAATGCAACTATACAATGTAGGTGCTCCCTTCGAGAGAATAGCTGTGGATGTGATGGGCCCGCTTCCAGCGACAGAGAAAGGAAATCGATATCTACTAGTTGTGATGGATTATTTCATAAAGTGGCCCATTAAAAATCAAGAGGCAATTACAGTAGCAGAAGCCTTGATTGAGAATGTATTTAGCAGATTCGGGGTCCAATCAAGGACGTAATTTTGAGTCTTGTGTATTCCGGGAAATGGCCAATCTTCTAAAAATAAAAAAAAAAAACAAGGACCACTCCTCTTCACCCCCGATGGGATGGTTGAGGGACTGAACAGAACCCCGGAGCAATACCTGTCCATGTTAGTTTCAGAAAATCAAAATAATTGGGACAGTAGAGTTCCTTTGATTTTGCTGTCCTATAGATCAGCTGTCATGAAACTACCAGAGTGATCCCTGCAAAGATGCTCTTTGGTCGAGAGCTTCGGTTACCTTGTGACCTTTTATAAGGCCGTCCTGAGAATCTTGCTGAGTTAACTGATCAAGAACACACCGAACAGCTTCGCAATATTCTAGCAGAAGTACACCAGTTTGCAAGGACACGATTCAAGATTAACAGCCCTGAAAACACGATACGATCTTCGAGCAAACGATAGGAACTTTTCAGCTGAAGATCTGGTATAGCTATACAGCCCACAGAATAAAAAAGGCCTATCACCAAAGCTACAGAGAAAATGGGAGGACCCATATGAAGTAATTAACCGGATAAACGACGTGGTCATACGTATACGACGAGGAGCAAGAGGGAAAATGAAGGCTGTGCACATCGATCGCCTTGCGGCATATCGGGGAGAAGAGTCCAGACTTTGAAATATCTGTTTGGGACAAACAGACTTAAGGAGAGGGTGGTGTAGCAAGATTAGTGTTTAACAGCGGGACTAGCGTGCTCTCATTGTTTACCCTGGCTGCGCTCCTTGTTCTGTCTCCCTCCTTGTCTAGCAGGTAGGCAGCGACCTTCTCACTTGACTGGGGGATTAGAGGGGCCGAGGGGGTTCAGAGGGGAGGACAGAGACACATCTGGAGGGGTCTGGATCCTTTTTATTCTGGACTTTTAACTCTAGAAATGGAGGATTCCAGACCCTTAGCTGTCACCACCCCTATATTAACATGCTCGGCGATAGCCATGGGTACTCAGTTCTTGGTTCTCGACCAACAAGTCCGGGTGTCTCCAGTGAGAGTGTGTGGACCGGTGTGTACATTTTGTGGACCGGCGTGTCAAGTGTGAGAGCCAGAGTGACCAGCGAGCAGGTCGGCGCGTCCGCGGGTGGGTCAGATAGTCCGGCGTTTGTGTATAGCGGGTCACCGCCGTGTATCGTGTGTGGGACAAGTGACATTTGTTGTTATTGTGAACTACTGTTTTAATGAACATTTTTGTGACTGTTTTTAAATATTTGAATAGTTATTAGGTGTTTTATAGTTGTTAATTTGTTTATCCAATTTAGTTACATCTCTGTGTGTTCTATTAGTTTATAAATTTACAGACTTGATTAAGGCTCTTTTTGTTTTACTTAATAACTTTAGTTACAATTAATTTAGATATATAGTTAATCAGTGTTTGTATGTATGTGGTAATTTTAATAATCAAAACATTAAATATTCCGTGGGCATTTTCATCCGTGTTTGGTCAGCAGCATACCCCAATATCTCTAAAAGAACTCGTGGTTCACACGTTTACGTGTGAACGGCCTGTGACCCTCCCCCCACTTTACAATAGATTATTTTGGTATACACCATTGCATATATTGATTTTAATGTGCAACTCACCACCTGAATGGCTTATGCTTGGGAATAAATTGGAATTGTTTTTCATTATAAGCGTCTACATTTTGTGTGTGTATTATCAAATTGTCAAGAAATTAAGTTAGGTAACATATTTTATAATTAATAAAATCACAATGCTATACCAACTCTTATTAAAAAAAAATTCTTGTGGTGGATGTTTTAACAGAAAAAATTTAAAATAATAACAAAGATTTTTAAGACACACAACACAATTTTTTACAAAGCCCACAGGAAAAATCCCTGCCTTAGAATTAAGTCACAGCTTTATTGGGAAATGGTTTATACCACAAACTAATGACTTAAGTATCGTTTTTAAAGTTCCAAGGTATGTAATGGGTACTAAATTTATCTTTTTTATTTGAGAGTAGTAGTTATTTAGAAACTACCATCTGAAAGAAAGACACTTCCGAAAAAAACTTTTTACATTCTTAAAAGAAAGACATTTCGTTACTGTCACTTACGTAAGAAAAATGGAAATTAAAACTACTCAAACTCAACAAATAATTTAAAAGTTGTAATTATTTTAACTTATCCATAAATTGAGTCTTTCAGGAGTACCCACGAGATATATTTTAAATCACGTTTAAACCTCTTCTCCTTTTAGATTCTAGTATAAGTTGAAAATGACAACTGAACACACAAATAAGATCAAAGAATTTGGCTTAGAACGCCAATGAGCTATGACCTATCCAGACATTACTTATAGTTTTATGAGGAAAAGTTTGAGATATTTAGATTATGTTTGAAAATTCCTTTTAAATATTTTCTAGGGGTATCCAACTGAACTCATCTGTACTTCATTTACTTTTCAATTCACAAGTTGCCCCTGGACTGGATTTATGTTCTATTTTAGTCCAATGGCTACAGCCATTTTAGCAGAATATTAATAAGAGAAGCTATACTACTTTGGAAACTTTCTAAATGATAAAAATATAACTTTATATCTTGGCGTTAAACATTTCTATTTATTTGTCCTGTATTGTCCAAAGTATGAAGAAACACAAACCTTCATTCAAGTTATTTTTCATACTCTGCCTGTCCTATCTGAATATTTTAGAGGAAATGACACCATATTTGAATGGAGGATAAGTGAGAAACCATTTAATAAAAACCCTCAGAACATTGGGTAAGGATTCAAACCATCAGCCTCCCCGCAACCGAAAAGTTACCGAGGTTTAAGTATAAAAAACTCGATAGTCTAGTTCTTTTAAGTCTGATAACCATTAAATATTTTAATTTTCAAAAACAAATCAAGAATAATCTCAAGAGAATACAAAGTGAATTGGGTAGTTTTGTAAACATAAAAATGAGACAGTTTTTCCATCAAATTATAAACAATCAAACTTACACTTTTTTTTTAAATTTCATATAACTCAAAATGTAAAGTATAACTAATTCATTAATATTTATTTTACTCTCTCTAGTCAGATTTATATTGGTTAGTAATAATGAATAGTTGAGCTCTTGAAGTCTTTGCTTTATACAATCTTTTCTAGTGTATAGTATTTATTTTACTCCAATCAGATTTATTTACTAATTATATTTGGTAATATAATAAAAACATATTTGTGAAAAGTATGTTGAGATTAAATTTAATATGTATATGGTCTTTATTTTATATGATTCTTTTAAAATGTAGCTAAAAACCATATTTGCGCTATTAATAAATGAAAAGGAATAAGAAAAAAAGGCCTTTTTTTAACAGAAGGATGAAAACCATTCACACTTTGAGTCATGCCATTAGACAAATGTATGCCTTTCAATCCTTTACCCTATGGTTATTCTAACAAAATTATTGAGAGGATTGGTAACATGCAACACAACTTCCTAAAGAGGAAACAAAAAAAACTATAAGAGGAAAAAAAGGGAAATTGTTAAGGATGTACAAAGATTAACTGACAAGAAAAAAATCACATGAAACAGCTACACATAGTTTTATTAAATTGAACTTGATTCTAGAAAGTGATAGTAATTATTTAATTCATTTTAATTCAGGTGAAATTTTGATAAACGGAAGATATAAATATTCAATCTCTTTTGAGAAGTCTCCTTAACAATATGTAAACATTGGACTGATCTACCAATGTAAACCTCCATTATTTAATTTAATTTAGTTATTTTGAATTGATAATGTTAAATGAAATTCGGGTTAAATATCATCTAATTTATTTAGTATTTATGTGAAAAAGGATCATCCAAAATATAATATTCAGGTTAGCTCTCATCTATAAAATTGATAGTTACTGTGGATCTAAGTGGTATTTATTCTTTAATTCGAGGATTTTCAAATATCCATGGGGTTAAGTTTGATGACCAGTTTTGAGGCTATCTGAAAATTTCGGTTTTGGTCTAATGTTTCTCAAATCAGATAAATTATATTTTTCAACAAAACCTTATTTTATTGATAAATTACAGTTTATAAAAAAATAGTAAAATTGTTATGTCTATTTGAAAAAAATACAAGTTACACACATTAATTTTATAAAATACATACAAGAAATGAAAAGTTATTACAGAGAGAAAAAGTTGCACACACAAGCTTGATAAAAAAAACAGTTTATGAAACAAGAAACAATAGATAAGAAACACAAATTTAGATACAGCTAAATACATTTCTTAAACAAGGGTGAAGATTTAATTTTTAAGGAGATCCTTCAGTTTAGTGTGGCAAGCCAAAATGTGTTGACATTCCCTGAAGTTGCTTCCAGATTGTCACCATTCCCTAGTATTTAAGAGTTTTTTTTCTGGAAATATGTTTTAAGAATTTATTTGGCAAATAAAAGCTTATATGTTATTTTTCAAATGATAATGGAACTGAATGACAGCAATACCTATGTGCCCTTATATTATCATTTATTTAAAAAAAACTGCCTCATTTGAAATAATTATTTTTATATAAAAAAACCTGGATGTCAACATAAAAAGTGTTAGAAGACAAACAAAAGTAATGTACTTTTAATAAAAGCATTATTACATTCTTAAAGTATGGAAGGATTGCCCTAAATAAAAATTGATATTTTATTTTAGTATCATCGTGGATGAGTGAATGATAGCTACATTTAGCCTAATTGAACATACATTATATTATTCAATTTGCATTGATACATTCATACTTTTTGCTATTATTATCCATATTGATTTTTTATCACAAGTTTAGCTCCTAAAATATTAATTCATAGTTGGCATATAAATGTAATAAAGCAATAGTAATTCAAAAAAAAGGGTTAAATATTTATTCAGATAAATAAATGAATCTATTTAGTTAGAAAATACAGACAGAAAATAATTCTCATAACTGTACATATTTGTGTGTGTTGATCTAATTTAAAAACTATGTTGTTTGATGTCCACAAGTTTATATAAAACATCGTAATTTTAAGACCTTATAGCACTGGGAAAGGTTATATAAAAGAATGTTAAAAACACATCGATTAACAGAAACTGGCTTCTCATGAGTCTTCTTTAAATAAAATTAAATATTGGAAAAATGACAAATTAAAAAAAAGTAATGCTTTAGTATAGTGGATATTTATTTTTGTATTTTATTTCCAGGCCAGGTTAATTTTCAAAGCTAGTGCATAAGAACATACAATTTTAATTATGATATTTGTCAACACTATGTTAAATTTATAAGAGTAATGAGCCCAAGTGGAGATTTAATTTTACCTAGTACAGGATATTTATTTAGTTGATTAAAATGTTCATTAAAAATCCTCAAAAGTAAATTAAAGTTAAAATTTTAAATTGTAATTTAAATAAACAGAATAATTTTTAGTTGGAAAAAAAATGGATAGTCTATCTTTCACAGCTTATTTAACTCAAGTTAATAAATAAATATACAGAAATAAATAATTAAGAATATATAATTAAATGTATATTATTTTATTTTTCAAACGTTTAGAGCAAATATATTATGTTTGATTATCTTATGTGTGAAATCCCCCCCTCTTTTTTTTTTATTAAAAGAGAATTTAAGGTTTAAATGCAAATAAAGACTGGAGTAAAATGAGGTTTCTAACAATATAGTACATACAGACAAATGAGATCTATATAAAAATAGTGAATATTGTTTTATAAATTATGATGTAAATTAAGGTAGTAATTTTGTTGGTGAACGACACACCAAAAAATGTAAAAAACAATATTTGCATTTTAGTAACTAAATAATAAACAAAAAAGAATAATATGACTCACTAAAGCAGAATAAACTGAAACATTATAAAAAAATTGTAATTAAGTGAATAGACAAGTTAATTAAGAAAGAGTTAACACCACAGGAAGCCCATTCTAAGTGTTTGGTGTGAAAATAAGCTCCCCTCCCCCCCTCCAACACTTATTTTAAGTCGAAAATGAATAACTTATGTAAAAGTGGCACTAACATTTTCACATAATATATTAAATGTAAATTATTTTAACCAATACATGTATTAATAAACTTTGAATTAATCTCTTTTTTTAAATGAAGAGATTATTAACCTAGTGTACGCACAACTTAACCTAAATATCAAAAATCAACATTAATTTACCTATTATAAAAAAGAAAACCAAAAAGGTAAAACCAGTTCTTATAAGTAACACTTATTGCAAGGAAATTGTAGGGATTGAGTTTTAGAAAACACAAAGATGTAATTTTTTGATTATCATTATTATCTTTTGTATGCTTTCTGACACCATCCTCCTTTGGGTTCTTAATTGGGTATGGGTCAGCTTAAGAGTAGGCACAATGAGTATTAGGGGATAGTATGTACATGTTTATTAGATAAATAATTTTTAGGCAAGGCTGGCCTGTGGTGTTCTATCTTAAATGATTTAAAATAAGTAATGTAATCCCAATACAATCCACTGAATAATTTGAGTAACTTCACATCCTGATTTTTTTGATGAAAAGATATTAGTTTTTTATAATGAATGTGAATCGTGTTTCTAAAACAAGAAAAATCAGTTATACAAAAATAATGGAAAAGTATATAAACAAGAACAATGAAATATTTTCTCTTTTTTATCTATCCCGTTTTTAACCAATAAAATTCAACCTGGTTGTTAATAAGAGATTCTGCAATAGAACATACTTTCAATGTATTGATGTTTGTGGTCTTTAGATTTGAGAGAAACCCCATGCATATCTTACTCAACATCCATGTGGTTGAGCCAAAATAAAAAAATGTGAAGTAAACAAAATAGTTTTTGACCCAGAAAAAAATAAATCAAATATACACCTAGGGTAAACAGCTGGAGATGAGCCAACTGCATATCACTTATTAATTATATTTATAATGTATTATTGACAATGGTTAAATTTATAAAACAAATATCTTGGTAACTGGGTTAAAGTAGGAAAATCAAAATTTGTGTTGTATATTTAATATTATCTCATATTAAAATGTGTGGTGTTTGATTAAACACAAATTTAAAATGTTTTCTAGAACCACAAAAAAGGTCAAACTATATATATACACAAGAACTTGTGGCTTAGCCAATCGTAAGAAGCTTCAACTAAACATCAATGAAATTTCCTAATAGATTGAAATGTAGTTTAGAGTGAAAATAATAATCATTATTTACATGTTTTGTTTGAGTCTCCAAACATACATCTACTTAAAAAATAAAATTGCTACGAAAAATTATCTCCCAATATGATGATAATAATAATGTAGTAAATGAAGCATAGTGGCAGCTATATATTATATAACATTATTTAAGAAGATAAAACTGTTAAACCAAAGTAAAAAAAAATATATAGAAAAATAGTAATACAAATAATTATATGAGAGTTACAACAAAAGGGACATTTACAATAAATACACTAAACACTCTTTCTGACTTTCTCTTGCTTTCTGTTCCCTCAACATATATGTATGTATAAACATACACATCATTAATTGAGAAAAATATAGTCGCACACACACACAAACATACAAATCAATAGAGGGATACAGTCTTTTACAAACAAACACACAAACACACTGAATGAGTAAAAAAAAACTGGACATTTTTATTTTCTTCCACAATTTAAAAGAGTCTATGTAAATCAGAATAATTTTCATTCGTATAAAAATGCTTATAGTTAAGTGACTCCTGTAACTTTAAGATTTCACTTTTATTTTGAAAAACTGATTAAAGAAAAGCTAAGTTTTAACCCCAATAAAAAACCAAATATGGTAAAAATGATGGCTTTTTTGTTTTATCATGGAAGAGTATAGGCATTTGATTTTGAGTCCTAAGTTTGTTATTAACACCTTATATTCTACTTTTTTTTTACATTAAAAATCTCACCACGAAATTAATCAATTATTTTTCGGGTGACTTGATGGTCTAGGGGTAAGGTGTCAGACTTCTGTGCTGGGGTTCAATTCTCGGTCCCGGCAAAGATTTATCTGATTGCCAAACCCTTCCTTCACCTCTGACAAGACATGTATTAATCACAACCTGTGAATGTGTGGAACGCCAGGCCTCCACCGTGGTTCGGATTCCACGTTAAACTGTAGGTCCTACATTTAATCTCACAATCACCCCACCATTACACATTAGCGTAAGTGTGCATAATCTGAATAGGTAGTAAGACGCGTTTAGTAATTATAATAATAATTATTTTTCTAAAACTCTATTTTATTAATAAAAACAATATTTCTTAACAGGGTCAAATCTTATTTTGTAAAAACAATTAGGATAAAATAGAGACTACATCTACATAACAAAAACTGTGAATATGAGTTAAATTGTACCATCAGTTTACAATATTTTAATTAATTTACTCATTGATATGATCTTCCACACTCCCCCGAAGCTCTTTAAGGTGTATAATTAGCATGACCGTCCACTCTCCCCCCTAGCTCTATAAGGTGTATTCATAGGCATAATCTTCCCCACTAGATCTATAAGGTGTATACATATATACACTTGATCTCAAGGTTACTTCCATCACAGCTATTCTGGCTTTATGAAATCATAATATGTTGGTTCATATAAGAATTTTAATAATTTATAAACAAATATAACTTAGTGGCGCAGCCAAGGTTCGATATTCAGCCACTAATAGGTTTATTGAATGCAAATGCATTTTAGAAGACCAAGAGAGGACTGGAACGTTCGACTTTCTAATAGAAACCAAGAAGTCCAGAACACCATGGAATAACTGATCAGGATAGAAGAATGAAACTGTGACTAACTATTGTGTATACAAATTATTTCACCTTATATAGACGGGTTTAAATTTTATAGCAGAAATAAAAATGGATAGTTTTTAATATGTCACCGGGCTTTATATATAATACACATACATACACAATTATAAAATCACAACAAGGTTTGTTTGGAAAATTAATAGACCAATTAAATATTAGAATACTATTCTCTTATGAAGAGTAATATTTAAATTTGTCATTGAATTATTTCGTTGAGATTAAAATGTTTATTAGGGGATAGAAATTTGTGAGAAAAATAATTAACATTATTTTGACATCAAATATGGATGAAAAATTAAATTATCAAGAAAAAGTTACATTTTCTAAACAAATAAGACTATGAATTAGTTTAAGAACTTTAGTTGTCTAACATAATGTTTCAAATATGTTTATTTTTTGTGATACATGTATTTGAGGATATGGAAGGCTTTCAAAAACTTTAGCTACCTGTAATGTAAAAAGGGAACAGAAATTTCCCATATGACTGGACCATAGTAGGATGGTAATAATACTCAGGATGTCTACATAATGTTCCCAAATTTAACGATGCAAACATATCTTTCTAAAAAAAAATATATATATATAACAATTTTGCATGAAAACAAAATACAATGGTATACATACTAGCATACACACAAGTTACAAGTTGGCATTCCATCAGACTATATTGTAGTAATTTTGAATAATTTAGAATGAACATAAAAGCATTACAATGATGATGATCATGTTTACTCTGCTGTTAAACAGCATTGAGTATATTTGCCAAGATATTAACCAATTAATAATGAAATGTACAAATGAGACATATTTATATAGTAAATAAGAATACTCACTTTCTAAATATAAATCACTAGTATATAATTATAAAATGTTTACTTTATGAGATGTAGTACATTTTTGTTAAATTTACTACACATAATGGAAGGATTATAAATCAAACCGGTTATATCACTTATGAAAAATTAATATCGAAAATCAAAATTTCTAAACACATCTTAAGAACAAGATATGCAGAGAAATTTTAAAACCTGTATGCAATTATTTTTTATACATACTTAAAGTCTTTATAATGTATGTAAATAAGCTGCTCTTTCTCTTCTCACCAATTTCAATATTCATATCCTAAATACGACTAGTAGGCCTATTCTTTAAACATTACCGTTTTTTATTACTTTTAAGATAGGTGATGTTGAATGAAATAAAATATTTGCTTAGGCGCGCCCAATTCAAGTAATACAAGATGTAATACCAGGTTTTAAAGAAACTACTTATAAAGTAAGTGACATTGAGCATGGAAAATTATATAAACTAGAGTTAAATATTTATAGTTTTCTTACAAACATTAGTTGCTCAGAAAGCAAGAGATTTGTTCAACTATTAAAAAAAACTGTTAAAAATATTATGAAAAATAAATAAATTTATGATCACTGTATTTATGTCAAAATCATTTTTATGGTGTTCTTAAAGGTAAGTCAATTCACATGAATGGATTGGATAGGTACATACAACTTTTAAAGTGACTGGAATTAATGGTCTCTAGTGGAGATTCGTCTATAAATAATAAACAGTTAAAAAATAATTGTTTTTCTTAAATGTTTTTTAAAAAAAATATTTATTTTAAAGAAAAAGGATGAACCAAAAACTAAAGTGATTAGTGCTTTTATGCAAAACACAAAAAGAATTATACAACTAAATAGAGCCTTGAGCAATATTGTTTTAAAATGAACCATAAGAGAAATATGCCCAAGAGTTAAATTCAATTATGAACAGCTTTGAATACAAACTAGTTCTAATTAGAATGTTGACGAGTTTTCAAAAACCGAGAGACTAATTAGACATAATTATTTCAAACCATAACAATATTAAGTGTTTGATTAAATTGGAATATAATAAACAAAAGAGTGAAATTTTATACAAACTGCATTTTTAAATGATCAAAAAACAGAGTGGAAAAAGATCAAATACATACATATTGTTTCAATGCCAACACAAATGGTTTCAGCTTTGGTTGAAATACATTTTAAATTCTATAAAAATAAATATAGAGAAAAAAAAAAGTGATAGAATAAGTATATTTTTTGGAAAGCCAGCAATTTTTGCTTCCTAAGCTATGCAAACCAAAACAATATCAATACACCTGAGATTGTATCTATCACTGCAAGAAAGCATAAAACAAAATATTACAGTATTACTTCAAATATTGCTTAGAAATACTTATCCAAACCTAATCTCCAAACCACATTCTTTGGATTGGTCGAATATAATAAGGCAAGTCAGATAAGCAAGCTACTTGCCATGATGAATTCTCAAAATAAAATAAAAACTAGAAAAATTATCTTAATTCTATGTTAATGTATTACAATGGAGAGTCAATTGGATCCAACCATGAACATTGACAACACATGTCAATTAAAACATGTAGAGCACTTTACCTAATCATGGATTATTATGGATAGTTCTTCATTATTTGTGTCCAGTATCCCAAGGAAAATTTAGGAACAGAGCATTTCCATATAAAAGAGGATCTTTGGAAACTCATACATTCCTGAAATCTGGAGACTAGATTCAGTAAGGTATTACTTAAAATAGTCATAAATCAATGCAATATCACCAAATGACAAAAGTCATACTGTCTATTTAATTAAAACGAATACTGACGAGATTCATGTCAAACCTCCAAATGTTTCGATGGAGGATGAACAATGAATGGTTCACTCCACATTCTTCTCAAGTCTCCCTGAAATTATAAACAAATAATTGCTCTTAAAGCCCTTATATCCTTAGGAAACTTAACCACAAAATATAAAAATAACCTTTTTTTTACTTCAAAATCTACAAACACAGCAATATCCTGACATAATAGTATAAATGTGATAAAAAAAACCAGTAAAGTCTATAACATTTTTCAGTTACTTTTGTAAATTTGATTATTTGGAATAAAGCCAGCAGACACTACAGACTGAGCTAAGGTGCTGGATATTATGTCACTAATATCAGACCTTTTTTGAAGTCCCACATATTACTACCTGTTCTGGTTATATGCATAAAATTGTCATAATTACAGTAATGAATGAGGAAGGTTGAATTAAAGGAAAGTGTACCCGCATTTGTGAAGGGAGTAGGAAAACAGCTACCCTCAGAACACGGGACAAGGATTCGAACTTCGATCTCCCTGTCATCGTCAGTATAAATAGCAAGTGACATTTTGGACCATGAGGCCATCGAAGCAAGTAATATCAGAAATTGTTTTAATTTGTGTGTATTAATCGGTGTTAGCTACAGTCCTATTTTTTTAAGCACTGCGACTTACTACTTGTTGGGGTACACGTTTGTCTACTTATAAGGCCAATGGTATTAAGGATTAAGGAGGTTATATTTGAAGGAAGTGTACCTGAATTTGTGGGAAAAACCACCCTCAAAATATCAGACCGCGATTCGAACCTTGATCTCCTTTTCATTGGGAGTCTAGTCCACTGCAAGAGTAGTGGATTAAACCATGGGGCCACCGAAGCAGGTATGGATGAATTTAATGGTTTACCTGATATGCTTTAAATACAGAGAGTTATAATTCCCATTTTTGATTCAAATGTAATAAGTATCAGCCAAATAATATATCTCGATTAAGCTGTGAATGCTTGTGGAGGTGTGTTAACTTATTGATTGATGACACAATAATCACTTTTAAACCATATAATGGACTTTGTACAACATCTCTTTTTATCATCAAAATATTCCTTTCCCTCTCAGCAATTTTTTCCCAATAATTTTTGCATCTATTAAACTAGGGTGTTAATTAAAGGCGCTAAAGATCAAAACTTAGATTATAGTTTTATCTTTGATTGTTCTACTAGAGACGACTGAATTGTATCGATTCTGAATGGCAGCCATTCAGACATTTCTTAAACAAGCACCACAAATAAAAAGTCTGATTTGTATCCATTATCATAATACCCACAAAATCCTGAATTGTATCCATTTCTGAATGGTAGCCATTCAGACAGTTTTCAAATAAACGACTTTAACAAAAATCCTGATTTGTATCCACTAGAAATATTTGCATTATATCCACAAAATCCTGAATTGTATCCATTTTGAATGGCAGCCATTAAGACATTTTCTTAAACACGCATTACAAATAAAAAGTCTGATTTGTATCCATTTTCATAATGTCC